>VSTD030003815.1:0-10652 GCA_008808055.3 Sporobolus alterniflorus | reverse complement strand
GGCTATATATTCTGTATAATAGACTACCATATATGTTGGGATATATTTGGTAGGATAGATATTATGTATTGTAGGCTGTCATATGTATCCAGAGGTGTCTTGTCCCTCAAGACTCCTGCACCCCTATATATATGTACCTTCATCAAGCAATACAATCATCTAACTTTCAGCGGCACACCTCTCTCTAACTTTAATATTACAAAACTATATCAGTATATTTTTATTGTGGTCGGGACACGTGCATGGTCACTAATATTTAAAAAACATAAGAATGTTAGACATATTTTGGCTAGATGTGGCGCTGCTTTGGAAACAGGAAAGACAATGATTTTAGAGCATACAAGTCGAAGTCAGATGCCATGACATACAACAAACTGTAATTCCCACTAAAATTATACACCTGTAATTGGGCCCAAATCAAAGAAAACAGCTCATATTATGAACAAGTTGAGACCAAAAAGGGGATAGCAATTACTACGGGTGGCATGTGGCAGGCACTTCTTGGATGCATCCAAACAATACCCCGGTGTTTCCTGAACTTGCTCCCCTTTGAATACACTTAGTACATCTAGAAGTCTACTTCAGAAAGTATGTATTGGAATTTTCCATTAGTGTTGCCACGTGTTTCCTGAATTTAGCAATCTAGTCCTCGACCTTAACCAAAGTACAAGCTTAAAAAGTATCTTGTCGGAATGAACCCTATTAGTACCACTGCAACACGAGAGGAATATGTTGAGACAATTGCCTGGGGGTCAATTCAAAACAGTACCTCAATAAGCACTTACTAAATGGAGATAGGATTATGACAAGACCAATTGGGTACAGGAAAAATGTTGTTCTGTCCAAAAATGGTAGAACTGCAGTGAAGTGTAGAATTCTGTCACCATATTGCACGCAAATACAAAGGAAATGAAGTTCCTGGAATCGAAAGAATAACGTACCATCATACCCTAGAAAGTTCAGGTAGTGAGAATAAGAAATTGCCACCATGAAAAGTAGGTTTGATAACAGGGCTGGAAAGAAGCCATGTGCAACCAACACAGGCGACAGAAAATATTGAACCACTGAAGTGAAACTGTCAGATGAGATATCATGCTTGTGGAAACTGTAATTGAAATGGAAAAAGAAAAATGGTATTACCATATAGGATAACAAATACAGGAAAGAACGAGTTACAGTGGACATCAAATGCATAGAGCCTGCAAGGATTTTGAGTTAAGAACAAAAGAACAACTAAATATAATCTGCAACCACAATAACTGTAGTCTCATCTAAGTTGAAAAGGCAACTAGTAAGAATGTCCATCACGCAAGTAATATCAAATATCGAGGAGGTGGGAGGGCTAATCTACATATTTTTGAGCAGTCGTTGGATTTCGAGTCTACGGCCTAGATTCAAGGTGCTCATATGTGTGCAGTACCCATTTGAGTACAGGATAAGTTCTCAATACTTAAATGTTACTCCCTCCATATTTTAATTGTTATCGTTATTGATTTTTTGAGATACATTTAATCATTCATCTTTATAAAAATCATATATTTTGTTACGATTTGTTTTATTACTAAAGAATGTAGTTTTTAAGGCGTCGCTTAAGCGATGCCTAAGCGCTAAGGCGGGTTGGACAAGTGGGGCATCCCGTCTCCTTGGATTTGAGAGTAAGGCGAGGGGATCCGCCTGCTGTCGCTCGTCCCCGGTTTCTGCTCACGTGCTAGATCAGGAGAGAGAGAGAGGGGGGTGTTGGTGGCGGCTGGGTGGTGGGAGAGAGGTCACCAAATGAATTAGGGCAGATGTGAAGAGATGGGTAATGGACCAGCAAATAGCCTTAATGGATCAGCAGATAACAACCCATATCATGTTTTGTTCCTTTTCTCTATTCTTTCTCCTTTCGACCTCCTATTTCTTGAATAAATCTAAAGAATTGTATTTTTTATAGATAATTTCATTTTTTCATCTATGTTTTAAGGCGTCGCCTCATTACGCCTTACCGTTTAAAAGGTAACAAGGGGGTCGAGCCACTTACCGCCTTAAAAACTATATATGTTAAAGAAAGTTAAAATATATCTTATAATTTTGCATATTTGAATTAATATTTTGAATCTGGAGGGAGTAATTGAATTGCGTCAAAGTTTCATAGGATACAAGAGAACAAGGTTGGTCTCTTGAATGGACAAATCATTTGGACGTTTGCAAGTAATAGGATTACCACTCGACGCGTTGCTCAACGACATGGCTATTAGGTTCCTCTCTCAAGTAAGAATTTGTAAGAAACCTGCAATGCAATAGATGATTCCCAGTTATACATGTGTATGTTAACAAATCTGTCATTAGAACATCACTAGTAGACCAGAAATAGAATTGTACGCATGAAAATATAGACAAAACCTATAAAACATATGCCTTTGGGGTTTGGGCTTTTGAGTGAGTGCTACAGCAAAAAAAATTGGGTAACGGAAAACAAACTGTGCCCACCGACTCAGGCGTCCTAGCTATCCTACGATGAGCATGCCATAAAGATACGGGCACAACATTTTTGGAGCAGACAGTGCTAACGGCGTTAGATGCTTAAAAAACAGCAGTCCAATCATGCTGCTCTCACATCCTCCACAACCTCAACATCTTCCTCGCCTCAGGGGTTTGGGTGCTATGAGGCAGGTCCTTCTCCCCTCGATTATAGAAGCGGGTAGGAAGGCTGGCCTGGCAGCGGGTAGTGGAAAGCGGGTGAGGTGGCATAGGGGCGTCAGCCACAGTGGTGGTGGCAGCATAGTTTTTAAGGCAAGGCGACGAGCTGGTCGTCGCGTCCGCCACGCCACGGCAGAATATGGCCTCACCTTGGACCGCCTTGTCGTCGCCATGGCATCGAAGGCGCCTCCTGCAAGGTCGAAGGCAGGAAAGAAGCGCGGGAAAAGAGCGTGTGCGTGCAGGAAGGAGCGTGGGAGGAGCAGAAAATAAAGCGTTCAAGCGCGCGGGGAGAAGAGAAAAGGGCTCGCCTGGCATGCAGAGGAAGGGAAGGAAAGGGCTCACCTGTGCTGCGTGCCTCTCCACGGGTGGCCACGCCGCGCCTGCCGTCCACCCCTGTTGCTGTGCGCGCTCCCCTTCTCCTCTGCTCTGCACCCTCCACTGCAAGCGCTGTGGCCTGTGCCCCTGTGGCGGCTAGCAAGCTAGGGTTTGGATGTGTTCAGGTGTGCATGTGTCTTCGTCTCAGCGAGCTGTGTCAAGAAAAGAAACGAGGCCTTGGACTGAGTTATGGGCTGAGCGAGGAAAAGGAAATCAGACTGTGTATGGCTTGTCCGTATGGCGTCGCCTCGCGCTTTATGCGGCTAGGCGGCTGGAAAAGGGTTGATCACCTCACCTCACCTTATCACCTTAAAAACACATGGTGGTAGGTTATGTATGGGGCGAAGGCAAGGGAGCGAAAGACAGTAGGGGTCGAGGGAGGCAAGGTGGGAGGGTGCCCCTGCCGTGGATGCAGTCGGTGAGGGCGGGCCAGCTTCATATGGACCCCCTCTTCTCCGCCACAGGTGTGTGAATCAGCGGCAGCGGCGAGGTCGTCAGGAACCAAAGCCACAACAGCATCATCTGGCAGCTGCTGCTCTTTGCGAGTCTCGACCTGAGGAGGCGCCGGACTTGACGCTGGAGTTGTACTGCTCCACCATCCTATACGCCACCCACGTCCCGGCTTCTAGGCGTCCTTAGTCGTCGCCGTTTGGAGCAAGATTTTTTTGCTACAGTGAGCTGATGCTGATCTCTTTTGTGAAGATAATTAAGGCAGGAACGACATGAGCATGTTTATGTTTTCAGGCAACGGTGTCAAATTTTGTTGGCACTCTCTGTAAGTGCAGGAATCTTCAAACCGCTCAGTTGTGACTCAGATAGCTAGGATGCCCAAGCCAGTGGACACTAAATCCGCTTTGTCAGGCAATCACTGCAGGCCCATGCAACCAGTATCTCACCACAGAAAGGGCATCGCAACTAGTATGTTTTGAGAACGAATCCAACATCAGTTCGAGGAAATGGAGAAAGCTAAGTGAGAGAGATTCAATATGCAAGTCATTCTGCTCCCTCACCTCTCCGATGCCTTCCCTCCCACCAGCCCCCTGCCGGCGCCCGCCCAGAGCCCAGCGGCCACCTCCTGCCCCGCCGCAGCCTCCGCCGCGGCGATCCTCTCCCCAGCGTCGGTTTCCATCTACTCCTTGTCCCCTTCAGCCCTGCCCTTCGTCTCTCGCGGGCGTGATGATAGCTCGCCTCCCGCCTCCCTGGACAGCCCCCTTCCGGTGAACAACCTTGTCATCTCATTCCGGGACGTCCTTCTCTCCCAGCGTCCGCCGGCCCCGTCGGTCAGGTTGGCTGTGGTTGGAACGGTGGTGTCCGCTCTGGTGGAACCGCATGCTCCTCGCAGCCTAACGGCCGCGGCCGCGCGTACAGCTGTTCCGACGGCGTTCGCGGGGCAGGGTTGGCAAAAGGTTGAATCCAGAAGATCTCGGCGCAAGCGACTCAAGGCGGCGCGACCTCGACGTTCACTGCCGGCAGACCTCGCTGATCGGTGTTTTAATTGCCTCTCGCTGTCGGATCGCGCTGTGCATTGCCGGCAGAGTACTCGGTGTTTCAAGTGCCATGCACTGGGCCACCGTTCCTTCGTGTGCCCCCTGCGTAGCAGAGGCGGTGATGCCAAAGCCTCCGGAAAACGGGTGTCTGAGGAGTGCCGACCTGTGAAGCTAGTCAAGGTTTGGAGGCCCAAGGGGCAGAACTATTCTTCAACAACACTGGCGGCGCCGATGATCTGGACAGCATACACCTCTCGTCCCCGGCCCTCTTATCTCCTGAAGGCGGCAACGGCGGCTGGAGAGGTGATGCCGGACAGCGTAGCCGAGCCAGGCCAGGATGGAGCACGTTCGCGGCGCGCCCGAAAGAGGCGAGCCTCTGCTCGCGAGCGCCTGGATCATTCGACGGATTCTGGCTCTCCGGCGCCGGGAGCGATTTCTGCTCTTGGCTCTTCGGTGCCTCGCCCGAGCGTTCACAGCGCACCGCCGTGCGTGCTGGACTGGACAGCCCAAATGTCAAGGGCGGAAGATGACCTACTCAAGGGAGTTGTGGTCACAGTGATCAGCGATCGATCGATGGTGTTGGCAGAGGAAATTGCAGCACTCATCGCACCGCGACTGGGAGTCGAGGTCAATTCCTTTGTTCTACGGCGGCTATCTTCGTCAAGTTTCATCCTGGTCCTGCCTAATGTGGAACTGGTCTGGGCTCTTGTAGATCGCAGGCCCCTGCTTCGTACGGCAACCTTCTCTATCGCTTGCAAGAGCTGGTCCAGACTTGCGGGTTCAACAGGAGGAGTTCTCCCTAGCCTAGTGGAGTTTGGGCTCACTAGATTTTCTATCCATGCTCGGGAGTCTACAACGGCAGCGCAATTGCTGAGCCCATTTGCATGGATGCGGTCTGTTCATGCAGACACTCTAGGGCTGACGAATCTCTCTGTGTTTCAATGCACGGCGTGGGCATTGGATGTGGCCTCCATTCCGACAAGCAGGCAGCAGTGGATAGTGGAGCCGCCGACGGTTGATGATGAAGGCCCCCCAGCAGGGAAGAAGACAGTCATCTATCCTGTGGGCATCCATTTTTCAGTTCTCAGTCGTTTGTCGGAGCTTGGCCCCGATCCTCCTGCTCCTCCTCCGGCAGAAGGTAACGGCGATGGTGCAGGAGTAACAGCTCTGCCCCCACCCCTCGCTCTCATTCTCCAGCAGCGGGAGGCTGCGCTGAGCTGGAGGGGGAGGATGGCAACGGCGAGCGGCGGCACAGATCGGCCCGGGAGCGGCTGAACCCGGCGGATGGCGGCGCTGATCACTACGATCGAGGTGCCATTCCTGGTTCTCTGGGTGACATTGATGGCACGCACAGGCACCCAGGCGACGAGCCGGTTGGGAGCAGTGCGCCGCCCTCCAAAGACCTCTCGATCCAGGAACCAGAATTGAAGGATGCAACATTCCAAGTGCAGCAGCTGATGCGGGGTGATGACCGTTGCTTTGCTGGAGAAGGAGCACCCCCAATCACTATGCAGAGCACAAGCATTGAAGAGGATCCCTCGGTTACCTCTCCCACATTGATGTGCTTTGTGACTAATCAAAGCCGGCGTATTGAAGGAAGCTGCACTGGGCCGGCTGCTATTGAGGCTACAAGCACCCAGCAGGCCCATGGCGATGGGTCTGGACAGCTGGGGGTGGCCCATGAAGATTGTTGCGCTGGGCTGACTACTATTGAGGCCCATGGTGACGTACCTGGACAATTTGAAGGAGGAAAGGAGGGGAAGATTGTGGTAAGCGCTCAGGAGGAGATCGAGCCGTCAATTCAGACTCCTGAAACACCTGAATTCAGCTCGCCAATCCCGCCCTTTGATCAGTTGGTGAAGCAGCAAGCAACAATCTGAAGGTGTAATGTAGACAGCGACGTCCACGGTACTGTCAAGTCAGTTGCGCCTTCTCTGGAAGAAAGCATGGCAGCTCCCTCGCTGGAACAGAGCATGGTGGCCCCTCGGCAGCAGGGTGCGGCCTCGACCTCTGTCCAGCCAATTGAAAAGAATCAGGCCCTAGTTCCGCTCCCCCCCCCCCACCCAGTCACCCATAGCTGGTGTGGGTCTCGATATGATGGAGTGCGCTATTCAGGAGCAAGGTGTGAGTCCTGAATCATCTGAGCCACCCTCCCAAGTAAGCGAGAAGCAGAGCAATCAAGATTACATCGACAACCGCTGCAGCCACGCTGGTGGCTCCGGTTGTGCCCATACTTGACGATCAAGCTACTGTAAGCATCAAGGAGATCTTTCTCAGCAAAGTTGTCAAGCAAGTTGTGGCACTGCTCCTGGCGCCAACTAACAGTAACAAAGGGGCCAGGACTCTGCAGCCAGGCTCCACACCAAGGCACAGTCGTCGTGTAGCAGGGGCAGGAGTTGAATTTCTAATGGGAGATATGTCTAGAAGATCAAAGAAACGAGTGATGCGGTCTCTCAAGATCATTGGGGAGAATGAAGGAGTAAGTCAGCAGGCACAAGGAGAGTATGGAAAACTTTTTTCTGAACCCCTCTCCATGTCTAATCTTCATGCTCTGGCTGCTCTGTTTGGCTGGGCTGATCTGGAGAACAGGGACAGTGAGGGTCCCAATGCAGCTTTGGTGCTGTGATTTAACGTTGGGTTACTAGGTCGCCTCTTTCTAGTGTTGAATGGATCCAAAAAATCTTAGTTTGGAATGTAAAGGGTTTGAACTCTGTTGCTAGACAAGATGTTGTCCGAACTTTAGTAGAAGCTTCTAAGGTTGATATTGTTTGTCTCCAAGAAATGAAAATGGCTAATGTATCTCAAAGAGTCCTTTTAGCAATGTTGGGGACAGATTTCTCTTGTACCCTAGAGCTACCTGCTAGTGGAGCCAGTGGGGGCATATTGATTGCTTGGAGACGAGTTGTGGGAACAACTAACCAGCGTTGAGTTGATGCATCAGTTCAGACCAGAAGGACAACCTTGGTGGTTGACCTGTGTGTACGGGCCTCAAGGCAATGATGAAAAAAATTAGTTTTTGCAGGAGTTACACGTTATTACCGCTTGCCAAGGGCCTTGGTTGATAGCAGATGATTTTAATCTGATTTACAAAGCTGAGGACAAGAATAACATCAATTATAATCATACCATGATGGGTCGTTTCAGGCATTTTGATTGATGATTTAGCCTGAAAGAGACACCACTTCATGGGAGGAAGTTCACTTGGTCCAACCAGCAGAATTTACCCACTTTAGTTTGGCTGGATAGAGTGCTATGTACTGTGGCATGGGAGGATTTGTACCCCAATGTTCTCCTTCAGAGTGCTGCCTCAAATGACTCAGATCATTGCCCTTTGCTCCTTGGTCTTCAGGATAATAAGGCTGGCAAGAGGCGTTTCCATTTCGAATCCTTTTGGCCTAAGCTAGAAGGGTTTCATGAGGCAGTGGAGAGTGCTTGGCAATCAGTCCAACCTGGAGCTTGTCTTTTCTCAACCATCAGTTTGAAACTCAAGGCGACGGCTAAGGGGCTCCAAGCTTGGAGTGACAAGAAAGTGGGGCATGTGGAGTCACAATTGGGCATGGCACGAGAAGTACTCCATCAGCTTGAAATTGCTCAAGATGGCCGCCCACTTACCTAGAATGAGATAACTCTAAAAAGCTTGCTCAAGAAGAGCTCTCTCTTGCTATCCTCCCTCAAGTGGACCATTGCCCGTCCGAGATCAAGAATTGGGTGGCTTAAGGAAGGCGATGCTAACACCAAGCTTTTCCATATGCACGCTCGACACTGGAAGAGGAAAAACTTTATTGTCAAGCTAACTTCTCAAGGGGAAGTCTTTACAAGTCATGAGGATAAGGCCAATTTGGTGCAAGAATTTTATGGCAGTTTGCTGGGTTCAAGACTGAATAGGGAGCACTCCATTGACTTGCAAGCACTGGGGATACCAACTCATGACCTGATAGCGCTGGATTTGCCACTCTCTGAGGAGGAGGTGTGGGACACCATCAAAAACCTACCTTCGGATAAGCCTCCGAGGTCTGATGGGTTTACAGGGGGCTTTTATAAGTCTTGTTGGACACTAATTAAGCAAGATATCATGGCTGGAGTGTCGGTTGTTTGGAGTGGAAAATTTCTGAACTTTGATAAAGTAAATAGTGCTTTCATCACTCTAATCCCAAAAATGGTGGGGGCAGATTAGGTTAAAGACTTTCGGCCAATCAGTTTGGTACATAGCTTTGCTAAGCTACTTACAAAACTGCTCGCTAATCGGCTGGCTGGAAGACTACATGGTATGGTCTCTCCGATCCAAAGTGCTTTCATAAAGGGTAGATTCATACAAGATAACTTTATGATTGTACAACAAACTGCTCATTCTCTGCACTAGCAAAAAAATCTCGTATTCTTCTCAAGTTGGACATCTCTAAAGCATTTGACTCGATTTCTTGATCATTTCTTCTTGAGGTGATGCAATAGTTGGGTTTCGGGTCTTCCACCAAAGTGCTGAAGAATGGAATCCTGGGAGAAACCATCCAACATAAGAGGGGATTACAACAGGGTGACCCTCTCTCACACATGCTCTTTATTTTAGCCATGGATGTCCTGGGTTTCTTGATTGTCAAGACTGAAAATGAGGGGCTGCTTCAACCCCTCTACAAGGAAATTGCAGCATCGGATGTCTTTCTATACTGACGATGTGGTCCTCTTTCTCCGCTCAACCTCTGAAGATATATCTCTCATCATGAATATTTTGCATGTTTTTGGTGAGGCTTCGGGTCTGAGGAATAATGTACAAAAGAGCAGTGTCTTCCCCATCCGATGCAGTGATGAGGAAAGGAATTTGGTGCAGTAGCTCTTGCCATGTTAGGTTTTAGATTTCCCATGTCGATACATGGGGCTGCCCTTACCACTGAAAAAACTAACAAGAGGCCAACTTCAACCCTATATTGATAAAATTGCAGATCAGTTACCGGGTTGGAAGGCAGATTTATTGACCAAGCCGGGAAGAAAGATTCTAGTTCAGTTTGTTATGACAGGTATGATGATTTACCTAGCTATGGGCTATGGCAGTCGATATACAAGCTTGGGGTTTGAAGGTCGTGGACAAAATATGGCAGTGCGCAAAGATGTCAAGGGAGGACACTGTCAAGTGACTTGGGGAAAAGTATACCGTCCTATGGGGATGGGAGGTCTTGAGATCTCTAGTCTCAAAGAGTTGGGCTGGACACTAAGAATGAGGTGGTTGTGGATGGCAAAAACAGATCCCACCTGACCATGGTCGGCTTTACCCATGCAAATAGCCCAGAAAGTTCAAGCCTTCTTCTCGGTCTCTATGCAAACTGAAATTGGAAATGGAGCCACTACCTTGTCTTGGTGAGACAGATGGTTGCATCGACAACGCGTGGAGGACATTACGCCACGATTATTTGTTGTTATTCCCAAGTGAAGAACTAACAAATGCATTGTACAAGGTCTTTGTGGCAACAAATGAGTTTTGGACATCCGAGGAGCGCTCACGGTAGGGGTGATCGTAGAGTACCTTCATCTATGGGATATTCTGAGTAGTGTGGGATTGCAACAGGAAGTACAGGATTCCCATTTTTGGAGATTCATAACAAATGGTAAATTCTCAGTCAAGTCGGCATATGAAGGTTTTTTCTGCGGTTCAGTTAAGTTTGAACCCTTTGAGAGGATATGGAGAACCTGGGCCCGACCAAATGCCAATTCTTTGTTTGGCTAGTGGCGTTGAATAAGGGTTGGACTGCTGATCGTTTAGCAAAAAGTGGAATGGGCCATCCGGAGAAATGCCCCCTTTGCGACTAGGAAGAAGAAAACATTGATCACTTGTTGTTGTCTTGTGTGTTTACAAGACAATTTTGATTCAGTTTTCTCCAACAGATTAATCTTCCGGAGCTAGCACCACAATTGGAGAACATATCATTTATAGAGTGGTGGCATAGGATAGATGAGGAGTCTCTAGGATCAATTTAAAATGGTCTTAACTCACTTATCATCTTGGGGGCTTGGACCTTGTGGAAGCATCGCAACCGATGTGTATTCAATGGTATAGCTCCTAGCTTGGCTGCTACCATATCTCAGGCTGAGGAGGAAAAAAGGACATGGGAGCTGGCTGGAGCC
>VSTD030003814.1:0-10653 GCA_008808055.3 Sporobolus alterniflorus | reverse complement strand
GCGCACGAGTGGGTTGAGCTGCTGGCTTGTTTGGGTCAGGGGGGGCTGGCTCGGTCGGCTAGGTCCTGTAGGAGCTACACCTAGGTGTAATATATATATATATACACACACACGAAGGACCGAAGAAGATGACCAGAGGGGGGTGAATGAGAGTCAATTAAAATTCTATGAGGGAACTCGGGCTATATCCTGAAATTGATCCGACGCACATCTCTTCTAGCTCAGTCAAGACCACATAGATATAGAAAAACTATTAGCCCTCGGAACCGAGTTAACCAACCTGGAATCACAGCGGAAGATGACAATCAATACAAGTAAAGTAACGTGCGAGACTATGACAGTTAAAATCGAATCAACGGGCAACTCATGGTATCAGGTACATTTCACCGAACAGCTGATGGATATGACTGACAACCCACCACACACGTACAATGAGAACATAAAAAACTCGAACATTTGATCGGACGGCTCAAAAACGACCGAAACATCCATCAATCAATCAAAACACAATTCAGACAATGAGCAGACGCACACAAATGGCAAGAGCGAGACCTTGTCGACGGGCTATGCTGGAGCTCACCTTACCGAGACCAGAACAACGCACCAAGTAAAACTGGGCCGAGAACACGAGACTGAGCAGACAAAATGGCATAGAAATCCAGCGGGAAAAATCAATTAGCGGTACAATCCCAGCTAAGGAGAGGCAACGCCGGCGTGACCTGCTCACAAGAACAAAAATCGAAGTGGGATGCAGGCGCACAGGGCGAGAGATGAGACCGGCTGACGAAACTGAAGAGCAAACGAAGCGAGCAAAAATCCAGTGCAGGAGACGAGCACGGAAAAATGGGTTGCGCACGGGCTCGCGGGGGCTGAAATCCGTGAGCGCTCCTCCTGCAGCGCGCGGGCGACGAAGCCCTTCCGCGCGGACCAGGCGCACGAACCGAGCGACCGGCCAGCAGAGAAAAGACGAAACCGGCGGCAGCAAAAACCTGACGCGAGAAACCAACGCCTTGACCGGCTCCCTGTGCTCTCAGTGGGAAGATAGCACCGGGGATCAGACACGGTCGCGGGTTGGCTGAGACGAGTACACTGGCGGCAGGCGGTGGCTACTGAACCACGAGAGCAAAGCAGAAAACTCACAGCAGTGACCGAACCGGCGTCAAAACCAGAAGCCAACGGCAGCGAATACAAATCGCTACAACGGGAGAGTCCCAGACCTGGCGAGCGCAAACGAAACGCGTTCGAGCAAAATGAGAACGAAGACCACGGTTCTGCAGCTGGGGATCCAAAACTGAAAACGAGAAACAAAGACAAGGCTTGCGTGGGGAAAGAGCAAATCAGCGGTGGTCAGATGGAAATCGAAACCAAGTGGAACAGGTCCAGATCTGGTCGGCCATGAGAAAATCAAAGCTGAGAACAAAACGATTTTAGATCTTGAAAAAACAAATCAAACAGGGAGGAAATAATTAGCACAGACAAGCTGTAAATAGAGTTTTTTTATTACAAAACAAACAAGATTATAAAATTCACAGAGGTCCCCTCCCTCCCTCTTTTGATTATTTAAATGAAAAACTAAGTTCATGACACACTCTCACTAACCTATGAAATGTGAAATGAAATGGAGAGTGGCAAAGAGTCCCATCTCTTTGGGTCTTATTCATAGGTCCAAGTAAAATACTAAAAGATTATTATGTCCTTATGACATAATACATAGAAAATAACGATTCTGGGGTGAAGGGTCCGATGCAGCCCGTCGCATCGACCCGTCCATCTTCAGCTTGAACTTACGCAACCTCTACGATAGTGCCACATGCACCACCCGCCGTCGCGCCTCCGTCAGTCTTGATGCCAGACTGAAAAACTCTAACCCGACTTACTTCCACTCAAATCAAGCCGCCAGATCTCGATGTCTGCCCCGCACCGTCTTCATCCTCCCGTCGGTCTTGAGGCACAACTGACAAACCATCGTCGACTTGGTTTTAAGGCACAAACCAAAAAGCCGTCACGATGATTTTGAGTCTCAAATCATCAAATCGTAGCTGCCGGTTTTGAGGCCTAAACCGGAAAACCCTCAACTACCTTGATTTTGAGGTTCAATTAAGAAACCCACTACTGCTTTTAAGACCAAACTGTGAGAAACCGTCACCACCGATTTTGAGGCCAAACCAAAAAAAAACCGTCGCCACAGATTTTGAGACCAAACCAGAAAAAATAGTCACCACCGGTTTTGAGGCCAAACAAGAGAAAACCGTCCCAGTGGTTTTGAGGCCAAATCACTGACAAACCGTCGACCTTGGTTTTGAATCTCAACCAAGAATCCGGCGCTCCTCGTCTCCATGTGCACAGTGTAGATCGCACACAGCGTCACCCAACCTCCCGATCGTCTGGCCACCGAGTACTCAAACTGTGCGACTATCTCCGATCATCTGCACCAGGTCTCCTACTCCCACCATGATCCTCGTCGCTGCCCACCATGCCGCACCTGCCACCTGCATATCATGAGACAAGCGAACACGATTCTCCACAAGAAACAAAGATAAAGGTAAACCAACCGAAATATCCTAAATTTGAATTCAAACCTTACCAAGTCAATGACTCATCACAATCAAACCACGAAACTAACCACTTGGTTTCTCAATATATCTATTGTGTTTTCTACAGGTGCGCTAACCACGTTTGAGTAGGTCATCTTGTTAAAACTAACTATGGGGATGAGTGTGTTTTGCCACCGTCTATACATATGTCATCTATATTTGGTGAGTTTTTTTCTTTTAGTGAGAACGCATAGGACCGCTTGTTGTCATGTCATCATACATCATATTGCATCAAGAAGCAAACCTTAAAAATCAAAATAAACTTAAAATCAATTCCAATTCGAAGTCATATCTGGAGAATCCGATCAACTTCAATGCTTCATGGTTTCTTCATTCGGTATCAAACTTTTGACTTTCCACCCTCTTTAGAAAACTTATGGAATTACCTACAATCTCGATATTCAGAGTTACCATAGATATTGCTTCCATTAAGCTCAAATTCTGAAGTCGACGAAGTGCGTCATTCAGTTCAAATCAGAATTTTGAGCAGTCACCGACAACTTTCAGAGATCATAACTCCCGAATCAATAGTCCGATTGTGGCGCATGAGTAACTGTCAGAAAGTTGAGAAAATTTTGTGTAACTTTTCTGTTTAGCTCCAAATCAGATTCTGATCTTAAGGACATCATAAGTTGCAAATTGTGCTTGCTGCGCAGACAGGACATATTTGATGCTAATTGCATTTTACCTTTGCGTTGTCACTTTTACCGTTGCTTAAGTTTGGATTGTTATTGTGAGCTAATTTCTAAGTTAATGGTAAATCATTTACATGATAGCATAGTGAGCATTCGTGATGAAAGTACGGATGCCGAGGCTGCTCAACCGGATGGGCACTCATCACCTCCTTTGACCTTGGCTCAAGTCTTTGCATCCATCCATGAGTCAAGGGTTGAGCAAACCAAGCTGCTACGCCTCATCGTGGCCAACTCCAGCTGAGGAAACATCGCAGTCAGCATTGCTAGAGATCAAGCACGAAGCACCTATGTGGAATTTCTGACCAGCCAATCGCCGACTTTCATTGAAGCGGATGAGCCATTGGAGGCTGACCATTGGCTTCGCACCATTGAGTCCAAGTTTGAGCTCCTCCACTGTACCGAGAATCAGAAGATCTTGTTCGTAGCTCAGAAGTTGCTAGGCGATGTCAGAGCATGGTGGACCAACTTCACCGCAACTTTTCCCGCTAACCAGGTGGAGTGGGCCGAGTTCTACAAAGCCTTATGTGTGCATCATATCCCAGCGGGCATCATGAAGAGCAAGCATCGAAAGATCATGGATCTTCAGCAAAGCGATCGATCAGTGTACACCTACTTTAAGTTGTTCAACCACCTCGCATAATATGCTCCAGAGCAGGTTGACACCGATGAGAAGAAGAAGTACCATTTCATGAACGGGTTATCTACCAAGCTGCATGAGCGCCTTACAACACTGGTGGAACCTTTCTAGAATTAGTGAGCAATGCTACCATAGTAGGTGACGCCATCTGTACTCACCAGGAAAGCAAGAAGAAGAAGGCTTTGACAGTCCCATCCGATAGTGCTCCTCACAAATACCGGATGGTGTGTGTGCCCCACATCACCACCCACCCCGGTAGCATCATCATCAGTTGGCTACCTATCCACCATCGCATCAGAATGTCGTGCCTAGAGATATGGCACCTCCACCGACCGTGTCATGCCCACCATCACAGAAAATGGGCGTAGTCTCCAACACCTACTATAATTGTGGTCATGCTGGCCACTTTGCTCGAGATTGTACTATACCAAGGCGGAATTCTACTCCTCGCCGTAGAGCCACTTCAACCATCCAACTTGTGGTCAAACAAAGGTCGTTGCTACAAGAACTGGCCGTGTGAACTACACAACTGTCGAGGATGTTCCCGAGAGCGAGCAAGTCCTCGTGGGTACATTTTCCTTGAACATGGACCCAATCATTGTTCTATTTAATTCGAGTGTCTCTCATGACTTCATCAGTAAGGCGTGCACCCAAAAGTGTTAATTGGTCATTGAGCATATGACCACACCTTATACGATTCTCACTCCTGGAGGGAACGTTATCACCAAGCAGCTAGTCATAAATGCTCCTCTCAACCTAGCGGAAAAAATTTACAAGACACATCTGATTGTTCTAGATGGTCAAGGAATTGATGTGATTTTGGGAATGAGCTAGATAAGGGATCATAAGGCGTTGTTGGGCACTGCTTCTTACACTGTGTAGTTAGATTCTCCAGACCATGGTATTGTTGTTCTCTAGTTGTAATCACCCTCAAGTATAACTCCCTCACTTCATCATACCACTGCCAAGAAGCTGGAAGACATTCATGTGTTGGATGTGAGTTTCCAGATGTATTTCTTGATGATTTGCCTAGCCAAAAATCCATATTTCATCCATGAGAGGCTCATATTCTGTCTCGGTTAGACGTTTCGATGTTATATGTAAATTTTTAGAAGTTTTGAAAAATGTCGAGTTTTGGCTCAAAACACAAAGGGGTTAGCCTTCGGTTTTATCGGCAAACGTGTGTTCACAGTGAAAATGGGGCAAAAATCCATATTTCATCCCCGTGAGGCCTATATTATGTCTCGATTAGGTATTTCGATATTGTACATAAATTTTTAGGGGTTTTAAAAATATCAAGTTTCGCATCAAAACCCAAAGGGTCTGTTTGTGTAGAAAACAAGTTGACAGTCCATATTCATCCCCATGAGGGTCATATGATTTCTTCATTTGACGTTTCGGTGTTGTACATAAATTTTTAGGGGTTTTAAAAAATATGGAGTTTCAGTTCAAAACATAAATGGGTTAGCCTTCAGTTTTACCGACAATATCTGGTCACATTGAAAACTGGTCAAAAATCTGTATTTCAACCCCGTGAGGCCCAAATTTTTGCTCGGTTAGACATTACAATAACACCTCGTGTTACAAAAACCCTGATTACGTTTCTTAAGCCGCAATTAAGTCCTAATGCAATATTAATCATGTCTGAATTCGAATTCAAAGACAAAGATTGAAGATTTCGAGTTTCTGTATAGTGTGAACCGATTGGCTCCATCATCAATTTTTGAGAGATTCCTCCAATTTTGATTAACGTTTAGCCTTTTTGGAAATTCCATAACATCATCGATTTGGGGAGATAGATTGTACATGTCAACCAGATCATTGTGCAATGTTTGTAGATCACTATGGAGCACTTCTTGTCCAAAGTGGAGCTCTGGTGGATTTGAAATAAGGGTTGCTATCAGCCTATGTGAGCACAATTCAGTCAGCCCAACTTTGACTCAGAATCCTTGAAATAATTCAAAATCCGTGGAGATTTGGAAGACGTTGCAATAACAAAAAGTGTTCCAAATTTGATTTCCCACCTCCACCAATTTTTCTGGGTTTTTATTCCATTTATATCTATTTTTCCAGTGTGAGAAACTAAATTTGGGGTTTGTTATTTGGAAAAACAACTGCCTCATGGGGCCACCTGTCGGCCTCTCCTCATCACTCCCGGACCCACACGCCAGCCATCATCTTGCACGATGCATCCATGCCGGGTGTGAACGCCATGTAGCATCGTTCGCTCGCCTATTGTCTCCGCCGAGATGAAGGCCTCATCCTCCACCGCCATTGTCGACATCATCGCGTTCCACCCTGACAATGAGCTTGCTGGTTGTCGTCCACACCGTGCCTCACACTACATGAAATCAGAAGTTTTTTGACGGCCATAATAATTTTTGGTGGTTTATTCTTGGACGCCGAAAACTACGGCTAAAACCGAAAAAATTGATGGCCATTGATAATAGGCCTAATTTTTGGCGGTTTTTTCCAGTTGGGCCACTAAAAATTTATTGGCCGCCAAAAATTGGCCTAATTTTCGGCTATATTCCACACCCGGCCCGTGAGCTCACTCTCTCTGTCACATTTGCTGCTACCGCCATCTCTCGCCTCACCCGGTCGCCGCCCGCCAGCCGCCCCGCCTCGCCCGGCCGCGCCCACCCTCTCCAGCCAGCGCCGGTAGCAAGCCACCACCCGATCACGCCCGCTCGCTCGCCAGCCACCATCACCCACCTCTCCCAGCCGCGCCCATGAGCCGCTGCCGGCCAACCGCCTGGTAGTTAACTTCTTTGGAAGAAGCTTATTTAGGTATGTTTCTGGCACCTCACATATTTAGTTATGCCAAATTATTCATGTCAATTATTACTTTTAAGTTTCCAAGCTTCGAAACACATTAGGTTTTTGGGTTGCAGTACTATTTGAGCAAGGAAACCTATTAGTGATACTCAGATACAACAATTATTTGATGAATTGTTCAACTTTAATGTAGTGTCTGTCCTACTCCCCGTCGTTGTGTCATCTCTGCTGCTGCCTACCGCCAAGGTGTGTCCCCCTCTATCAGATCCTCATGCGTTACATACACGTTTAGAGTTACGTAACATATGCATCACCCATTTTGAACCGTCATGGGTCACATGCGCTACACATGTGAGCTGTGTAGGTTCAGAATTATTCTGTTTTTGGACAGCCTCAGAGTGACCATCAGAGCATGATATTTATGATGAGACCTGAGGTCCGAACGAAATTTTGGTAGCGTAACCCTGATGTTCTCTGCTGCACCATTTTCAGGCATACAGTTGGAGAGCGGTGGGGTTATGCTACCGAAATTTCATTTGGACCCCGTGGCTTATCATAAATAGCATGCTCTGATGGTCTCTCTTGGGTGGGTTTAGGACCTATCCTTACCTATAGATGTAGGGCCATCATGCATGACTAGGAACGTGAAAGTAAAACTATTTTGATTCTTTACCTTACTACAGTGGCAAGTATGGGTGAGGATTGTCGTTGGATGTATGATAGTTGGAAGAAAAATGGGGCACACACATATGAGTGGTGGGAAAAGACAAATGATTTCATTGAGCGTGCATTCTCTTTGGCGACTACTCCAAAGATCAGGTGTCCAAGTGTGAAATGTCAAAACGTGAGGTGTGCCGACAAGGTCGTATTGATGAAACATCTAATCAAGAATGGTTTCGCTGTAGATTATCAAATGTGGGTGTTCCACGGTGAGAAATACACTGCAGTTGCAGCAGAAGAGTCTGCGAATGACCGGGTGGGTGCCGATAGGATGGATGAGATGCTTGAAGCTATATAGCCAGAGTTTGACCTGGATACTGAGGATCCACCTACGTAGAGGTTGAGGAGTTCTTTAGTCTCCTGAAAGCTTTGGAGGAGCTGTTACATGGACACATGAAAATGATCGTGCTCGCTTTTGTGACCCGGCTCATGGCTCTTAAGTCCTGGTTCTTATTCTCCAATAACTGCTACAATGAGCTTCTGAAATTATTTGGGGATGTCCTTCTGAATTCTAATAAGCTGCCTAAAGACATGTACCATTCCAAGAAACTTGTCAAGGGGCTCAATATGGATTATGAGAAGATTGATGTCTACCAAAATAGTTGTATGCTTTTTTGGAAGGAACATAAAGATGAAAAATAATGCTTGAAATGTGGTAAACCAAGGTATATCGAGGATGTAAATGATGATGGTGAAATGGTGACAACAGAGGTTGCACATAAGCAGGTTCATTACATGACCATTACACCTCGACTAAAACAAATGTTTGTCACAGAAAGAACTGTGATTCATATGCGGTGGCACATAGATGGTGAGAGGGGGAACAAAGAGGTGATGGTGCACCCTTCAGATTCAGACGCGTGAAAGGCTTTAGACAACTTTGATCCAAAGTTTGCTCAGGGCGCGAGAAATGTTTGCATTGGGCTGGCGACTGATGGCTTCACACCTTTCGATGACAACGCAATATCGTACTCCTGCTGGCCCGTGTTTGCTGTTCCATACAATCTTCCTCCTTCTCTTTGCATGAAGTATGAGTTTATGTTTCTTTTCCTAATCCTACCTGGTCCAGACCATCCTGGACCAAAACTCAATGTGATGTTGAGACCTTTGATTGACAAGTTCAAAGAGTTGTGGAATAGAGTTGAAACTTATGACTCTCACAAGAAGTAGAAATTCACACTCCGGGCTGCATATCTATGGTCGATTCATGATTTCATGGCCTACGGTATTTTTGCCGTATGGAGCATTCGTGGTAGATTGACTTGTCCGATATGTGGCTCCGACACTGACTGTTTTCATCTTACTGCTGGTGGGAAGATCAGCTACTTTGATTGTCATTGACGCTGGTTACCACTGAAACACACCTTCAGAATGCAGAAGGGTAGCTTTGGGAAAGATATTGTAGTCAAGAAGGGACCACCAAAATGTCTAAGTGAGCCTGAAATTGCCGAGAACTATAACAAATTGGTACTAAATAGAGAAGGGAATGGGTATAAAGGATATGGAGAAGAGCACAATTGAACTCACATATGTGCATTATGGGAGCTTCTGTATGCACATGAATTGATTCTCATGCATAACATTGATGTTATGCACCAAGAATGTAATATTGTTGAAAGCATCGTAAGTACGTGCCTGAATATTACAGGCAAAAGAAAAGATAATTTCAATGCTCGATGAGATACAACAGATATTTGTAACTGTCTATCACTTGAGCTCAATGAGAGGGGAGGCAAACGACATGCTCCATTTTGTCTGAAAGTTAAAAATAGAAAAGAAGTGATGAGATGGATGAAAAGATTGAAATTCCCTGTTGGTTATGTTGTAGGAGTGAAATGATGTGTGAATGTGATGGCGGGGAAAATTCATGGGTTAAAGAGCCATGATTACCATATAATAATGGAAAGACTACTTACTGCTTGTAATGTTACGTGGATACCTTGATCATGATATCTAGGAAGTGCTAGCTGAGTTAAGCGATTTCTATAGATAGTTATATGTTAAAGAAATAAAAAAAGATATGAAGAAGTTGGAGAAGGAGATACCGGTGCTTATATGCAAATTAGAAAAAATATTTCCTCCAGGATGGTTCAATTTGATGCAACATCTTCTTGTTCATATTCTATATGAAGCTAAGGTTGGCGGCCCTATGCAGTATAGGCGGATGCATCACATTGAAAGTGCATTGAAATATCTTAGATCAATGGTCAGTAATAAGGCAAGAGTAGAAGGTTGCATCGTCGAATCATTTCTTCTTAAGGAGATAACATACTTCTCAACTGTATATTTTATGGAGGAACACAATGTCAATGTTGTTACCTTGCGATACAATATCGATGAAGAACCTTCTCTCAGTGACCTAAAAAAATTCAATGGAGAGGCACAACTGCAAGCAGCAGCACAACCTATTATTATACTAAAAAAGAACGAATGTCTGATTTGCTCTACATGTATAGCAATATGGAAGAGATGGGTCCGTTTTTCATGTAAGTATCTGTTGTATTTCTTACCTCCTTATTGAAGTATCTCTAGGCCTTATTCATTTATTTGTCTATATAGTGAATTTGACAAACAGAATTGGACCTACAAACAAGCAGCTAGTTGCGATGCGATGTCGTGGGAGAAATGGAGGACCTAATTTCATTGACTGGTTTCGAATTCATGTACAATCTTCTTATGATATTTTTCCTCCTCTTATGTAAAAACTTCTTGTGATATTCATGTACAAACTTCGTATCCTTTTCAGTGCACCAAAGTTGCCGACATCCATGATGACTTACGGTAGCTATCCTATGGGAGTGTGACTGTTAGAAGCTACGATCGATATAATGTCAATGGATTTCGCTTCCGGTCAGCCCCATTTGAGGCCGCACATCCTCGAGCAACCACAGTCAACTCAGGACTCGTGACTAGGGCAATCAATGAACAAGGCAAGAAATTAACTATTATGGAATTATTTAACAGATTTTGGAGTTCAGTTTTGTGGGGGACAAAGAACTAAAAGTAGTCTTCTTTGTTTGTAATTGGTTCTATAGCATTCATGGGATTCGACATAACAAGTATGGCATGGTTGAAATCAAACATAATGCTAAACTACTGGGCAATGATGATTTCATTCTTGCACATCAAGCCAAACTGGTGTATTATTTAAAGTACCCATGTGAAAAGTTGGCTGCTTGGCGGGTAGTGTATAAAGTGAATCCCCGTGAATGGTTATATACTCCTACCG
>VSTD030003813.1:0-10653 GCA_008808055.3 Sporobolus alterniflorus | reverse complement strand
CAGGTTGCAGAGAAGACCAAGTTAGCATTAGCTGCTGCTGAACAGACGGTCTCCACTGCTGGTTCTGCCATCATGAGCAACAGATATGTCCTCACAGGGGAAGCATGGGTAACTGGTGCCTACAACAAGGTTGCAACCACTGCAGGTGATGTTGGCACGAAGGCAACGGAAGCGATGAACGCTGACCAGGAGGGAGAGCATATGAATGGTGAGCTCGCAAAAGATCATTTGCACGAAACCTCTGAAGCGGCTGAGAAAGAGTTCAAGCATCAGGAAGGTGATGCTGCAACTGCAAGGAATTTCGACCTAGAACCTGAAATGACTCAGCCGGAAAGCGAGCATCAAGAGGGCGAACACCAAATTACCGACTTGCCAAAAAACACTGAAGCAGCTAAACAGGAGCAGGACAACAAGGAGGGTGAAATTGCCATGTCCCATGTGCAAGAAAACACTGAAATAGGTGAGGAGCCTAAGCACCATGAGACTGAATCATCAAAGGCCAATATTTCAGATGGTCTTCTTATGTCTGAGCGAACTGAGGAGCACAAGCATCCGGATGGTGAATTTGCAACAACTCACGTCCTTGGAAGCCCTGTGACTATTCCTGTCACCGTGGCCACTATTGATGTGGATTCTAGCAATAAACCTGAGAAGCCTTAGTCTGCCCAGGGATTTGTGTAATACATGATGTATGTAATATTGATTGTGCTGACATCGATAGTCTGATTCTGTTCTTATCTTACACTACGAAATTTACCATATTTCAGTGTTGTTTCAGGCATAACATAGGTTATATAAGATTTTTGTTTGCAGTCCATTGGATATTGTTTTACAGTTCTTGAAACATTCATTTGTGCTGATTTTAAGTATTTGTTCACTGGAGTATGACGGTGGCTATATATTGCAAACCTATTTTGGAAGTCTGCTATCCTTGAAGTATGTGTTTTTAGGGGTCTGTTTTTATATGCAAAGCCGTTCATTTTGTACTCAAACCGTGGTACTCTGCAACACCATGCACTGGTTGAAGAAGTATGGGTACAATGGGGTTTGTTGAGCCATTATCCTCTATCAGGCCCGACCATGCATTGCCACGAATGCATATATTTCATAACGACACAAATATCAGCACATGGTATAAGCATATTACCAGGGCCCCTAGTCCTAAGATAGCATCAAATCGTCATATCTTGGGTCTGAATTTTTTGTTGACTCAACTCGATAGACCAGGAAAATTAAAGCCGCGTATTTCCTTACCGCAGCAGACGTACAACATGCGGCTCCATATTTGAGTGAAAATTACATTTCAAATTCTAATTGAACATGGCAAAGCGTTCTTCACACACACACACACGGCTGATAATAGTTGATGAAGGAGGATTATAGCATCCTCAGCTTCCGGTTCCCAGACTCCCCTCCAAAGCTCGACATATCTTGGGCGGAAAAAACAAAAAAATGCAAGAAGTATAAATGCTTTGATCTAAAAAAAGGCGTATACATGCAAGAGGGTGGAACTTACCAGCAGCTGAAGGGTCGTGAGAGCAGAGGAAGAGCAGGAGGAAGCAGAGGAAGGTGAGCAGCGGGATGAGGTGGATGGACCTCTCCTCCCTCAGCAGCCGCGCCTTGTCGGCCTTGGAGCTCGAGGCGGATGACTCCTCCTCCGTCAACGCCATCTGCTCGAACGCGTCGCTGCAGCCGTCCTGCTGAAGCTTCGGCACCGGTGAGGAGAGGCCGTGCTGCCGCTGCATTTTGGGTGCGGGGTGGCCGAACACTTTCAGGTGCGGTTGGCCGGAATGGATGGAGCCGGGACCGGTTGAATAAATGACGAGGAAGCTGGGAAAGAGGGAGCGGGTGTTTGGTTTGGTTTGAATTGCAAGCAAAGGAAAGCTGGTCTGCCGGTGGAGACGTGGGACAGGCTTGCTCGAGTTTCGTTGGACTACCAAGTACAATCGTTCGTCACTCACTGACGAACCCATTAGGATGTTGCCGCCTCGGATCGTATCGGGCTGCATTTCTTGGAAGAAGTTCGAGTTACCTCTCTGAATTGTGCGATTTTGATCTCTCCATCATAAAACCGTTCCTTTCATTTAGCCCCATGGTTTTTGCCAAGTCAATGCGGGCCTTTTTCCCGGAGATGGGAAATGTAGGCCTGCAACTAGGCCCAATTCAACATATCTGAGGCCGGCACCAGCGGCCTGAACCCAGCAAGGCCTCAGCCCATCGTCGGCCAACCGGAACGGGCTGTCAGTATATAGAAACGAGATCGTGCTGTCGTGCAATACACCTAGGCACATCAAGCTTCGCTTTGGAGAACGGGCGTACTAATACCGGTTCACACGTACGTATGGATTTGGGTAGGCTGCTAAATATTAAGCGACAGACAATGTCGCGTGCAGCTGTTAAGATAGACAATGTCGCGTGCAGCTGTTAAGATTTGACATGAGTGTTATATTTTTGATTAATTATTTTTTCAGTAAGAGATAATGTTCCGTGTTTTTGATGACCGACTTGAATCTTAAGATCAAACTGACTCAGTCTTTCAGATGTAAAATATGTATACATATATTCATAAAGATAAGTGATAATATATAAATATCTGCGTCATGTGTCTCTTAAAAAAAAGTCGATATGCCATCCCACACTGTTAATTACGTACCTGAGGGGGAAAGGCTGACGTTCTCTCTTTTACTGGGGGACAACCGAACAGAAGCAAATAAATCAATCTCTCGCTTTGTAAGCCTCAAGAAAAATTAACAGCATCAACATCGATCGATCTGATGATCTCACGCTTTGCAGCAGTTGATACATTACTCAAAGGTACACCACCGATCCTTTATTTCGCTCTCAAAAAGGGGAAAGCTTGCCTCTGTGACGGCCACAGCCTCGCACGTGTGCGCCTGTGACAGGCGCGCGCACCGTGCGACTGCTGCTGTCCTGTCTGCTGCCCGGCCACCGTGTGTTTTCGTCAGTACCGACGCCCGGCTGACAGCAGCAACTGTGTCGTTCGTCCAAGGAAAGCCGCAACAGAACACGGCAGACTCACCAAATTCCGCGACAGCGACGGGGTCGTTGGACTTAACCGACATCAAATCTTCACTGGCTTTACCTAATTTCACCCATACGGTCGAACACTCGAACTGCTAGGTCGCAGTTGAATATAAAAAGGGCACGGCCTGATATATTCAAAAGCTACGTACGAGCTAGAAGATACACACCTGATAGCCTTTTTCTTTTGAATCAAATAAAACCGAGTGGTTGATGACTTCGGCTGTTGGGAACATACTATGGTCGTACTCCTTGTTCAACACGATCTTCTCATGTGTACACATTTCACATCCATGGCATGCAGTCCCTTTGGTGTGGCCTCGTATATGCGTTTGGTCTGCCATGGACCACAGCAAATGGGAAAAATTAAGGGATGCCATTCGCTGTCAGGGGTACTGTTTGAGGGGTATAGCATATCAAAATTAACTTTGGAAGTTTCGATGGCTTATAATTAACTCATTTGTTGGGTGCGACAAGTAACATATCACATGATTAAAACACACAACTCCTACTCATAGTATAACACGAATCTGATGAAAAAAGAATCGTGTTGCAAGCAGAGGTTATAAGTTGCTATTGCCAACTACATTTTGAAACAAAGGTCGGTACTACATCATCGTCAGATCATGACAGACTTGGCCTGTGTTTTAATATAGGCCGATCCATGACCAAGGTTACACTACCATTAATTTGGAATCTCATTCAGATCACTAGTCAACATCCACCCGAAAAACTTGCATGAACGTTCACACCCGCGTATTAAGGTGTACCTGTCGTTGATTTATGGGTTAAAATGGTGTAGACTATCCCCAGCGAATTTGCAACCTTTTTTTTGGGACAGAGTTTTAACCGATTACTGTACTTTGTGCACTGAGTATCATGGCTGCTGTTCTATTTCGGGTTTTCTTTTGCACCTGCTTCTAATCATCCCGGGGCTGTCATTGTTCAGGGGGAAATAATTCTGGGGGCGTCCAAATTAGCCTGCATACAAGCTAAAGAAAGCATGCATGAGAGAACCCAACAATACACAGAGAGTTATTGCCTAATTAAAGTAAAAACAACAACGCACGGAGTTATAGAATGTACAGCGTCGTCATGGATGTTTAATTCCTTAATCAGTCCTCTTATTATACTGCACTGTCTACTTATTGCCGAATGAATCAAATACCAGTATTTGACAGCCAAAATTCTGGTGAGGGTTACTTTTAATTTGCTTTATCTGTCACGTTTCTTTTTCTTAAAAAAATGCAATTTTACCAACAATGCGTCCATGATTACCCACTTGCACGACATTCAGAATGTTCTAGCCGGGAAAAAAGCGAAGTACATTGCCAATATTGTTTGGCACCAAATTACCCATAACATCCTATTCTACGGGGGAGCTTTCGATCAAGCAAGTCAAATTCAAAGTTCAAACATTTCATTCTCAATGATATTTTTTTTAGAAACACAGTACAAACACAGATACTCATACACGTCATACCCTATCTTTATAAGCACCTCTGAAAGACTGAGTCGACTTGATCTTGAGATTCACCAAGTTGGTCACCAAGAGCGTCTCGCTGTCGACGAAAATATCGCCTCCCACTGAAAAAATAATTAGTCATAAATATAACATCTATGTCAAATTTAGGATTTGAATCTGAGTGAATTAGTTTCACCACTAAAAAGAATCTAATCAGCTAGGCTAAAGCCACTCTACATTTTCAATGCTAATTAAATTAACTGGACACCAATAGCTCGTGGGGAGCAAGCAGGACAACGTTGAAAATGGAGTATACGAGCATGCCTTCGTTGTGGGCAAATGTGATAATAGGTCAAATGACAAGCAGCCGTACGTGCAAGTCATTTATTTAGTTAGTGAGTTTACCAATCGTGCGCAGAAAGCAAGTAGCAGCGGCATGTGCACAGCGACTTGATTGGAGGACAAATCGTACGTATCGGATGGTCGACCGATAATGTTAGCAATATTCTTTGGTGAACTATCAATTAATTCGACAACGACTTTCTAAATAGTAGACAAATGCACTGATTCAAGATGTTAAATAGCAAGACCGAGACTCCGAACTCTTTCGATCGTGTAAAGCAAGTCGCTGTGAGAGTTGAGTAGAGAAAATAAGGTTCTTATAAGGTTACAAAACTATCCCATTCATTACGTTTGAGTCCACCATATGTGATAAAAATTATTATTTATTAGTGTACTATGAGAGAGAGGAAGCTTGGAAGAAAAAAATGAGATATTTGTGAAATCTATGGTGCAACACGACTAGCTTCAATGGATAAAATTATGACACTAAAGCAACTTGCTTTAGTAGCGAGTACCTTTTCAGCCTCTTGACGGGAAAGGTACCATGTACAGTACAGTTCCAGAAACGAAAGCAGATTCCCATTTCCCACACATCATGCGATGGCGGTGGCTGAGTGGAAACAGATACAAACACGCTAGTAGTTCGGAAGTTGAGCTGCCTCTAAAACAAACTCGAGATGCAGTGAACCAGGATGGCTGGTTTACCTGTTCAGGTCTTTGCATTATTGGACTAACTCTGCTGACGAAAAGAGGATCCCGTTTCTGAATCTTGCCAGTATCCTTTCTGACCAAGGTCTACGATCTCGGTGACTTGAGGCGTGCCTACAATGATCGTGAACCATCTATATCAGCAAAACTTGTGTAGCCGTAGCTTTGTAAGGGATGGCATGCTGACAAGCACGGATTGCCGAACTCGCGCGTACGTCCAACAAGAAGGAAGTCAATTCGCTTGTGTGCCACACGCCACAGAGAGTGGTTGCACCGTCGTCAGAAAGAGATCGATGTGCACAGCACAGTTCACGAAAGACTGACCGGTTGGATCGGGACAAGCGGCGCAGTGTGCAGTGCGAAGGCAGCGTGGCACGTCGGGCAGCTCGATCGGACACCTTTGGGTAACCAGGGCGGCGTTTCTTTTCCGGCAGTTTCGGCCGGCAACGCTGCATCTCCCGGCCCCAAACGTTCCTAATTGCAACGCCCGCGCGGCTCGCAACCTGGCCGCGGTGCCACGCCAGCCGTTGGCGCATTTCAGCGCGTCGTGCGCTGCCTGCTACGGAGTGGCTTTGAACGGGTACTGGAATGGAACGGTGCCGGTACAGACCATTTACATTGATTTTTAAAATAAACATTTCAGTTATTTGACATTGATTTTTAAAAAAATCCCACCTCCTCTGTGCCATTTACACTACATACACAACAAATATTGTGATTAGACCATTCAATTAATTCTCTATTTCTTCATGTTAGCTGTCATCATAAGTACACTCTATTAACTAACTATATATATCTGGAGCCTAATCGATTTTTATGACAATGCTTCTTGAATTGATTTCACTCTTTGAATTTTGTGACATCGATTTAATTTGAGGGCTTGAGATCACATTTGTGTATGTGAGCATACGTAATTGCTTAGAGTTTTGCTACATTGTGTATAATCAATGTGAGTCGTTCATTTATTTAGATGTAATGGTTAAAACAGGGAGATGTCTATTGAGAGTTACTTTAAGTGGTGGACCAATATTAAATTAATGTAGATCAGATACCAATATTATTAATTTATTAATGATGTGATAAAAATTAATGGCTGAGATTAAAAGAAACCTTAGTTACCTAGAAACACCGCAACAGAACCCAATTGTTTAATGAAAATGTAAAATAGTCACTATGATGAAACATTGATAAATTTGACCAAGCCTCTAACAACGACCATATCCTAATGATGTAACATAAATGGCATAGAAGGGATATATAGTAAATCTAAAACAATGTCAAATAAGGGAAGTTTATATTTTGGATGACAAATGTAATGAAGGAACATAGCTTCCGGTTGCAAATAGGAAATAATCTGCATGTCTTGGATTTTATCTTTCATATGGCACTGTATTACTAGCTTTTTAAAAGGTAGCTTATTTAGCTTATTTTACTATTCCTTTGAACGCTCTTTATTTAACCAGATTTCATTAATTTTGTTGTAATGTTTATGTACATCCCTGAATTGATACACGGAGCGACTTGCAACCAAATTTGTATGCATTTTGTTTGCTTCTTACGCTATCTGCATCCAGTACGTCTCTTTCATTCGTTGTTACGAGTTCATTGATCGGAACAATACCTTGTTAGTGAACCCGCCGTTCAGCTAGAACGTCGTCGATCGTTCATATCGTTCAAGCTTAGACAAGATACTTCAGTTAAAGCAAGCGTCTGGTCCGCCTTCCTGACCTGCGCAGCTGTTCGAGCTTATGACTATACAGTAACCTATATGCATGGCCCGCAGACCGCCTATTTGGACACATGTCGAATTCCGATGGGGACCACGCGATGAACTGATAGGAATATAGCATGCATGTCAAGGGTTAGGCGCGAGAAGGTAAAACACAGCAAGAGGTATCAATCGAGTATTGGTCACCCTAACTCGAAGACTTGAGAGCTTGTGCCTCAATGGAATCAAACAAATTTAGTAGTAGCAGCCGTGGCTCTCGGAAAGGGACCGGTGGTTGAAGCCATGTCCTGAGTCAATACCCACCTGCTGAAGTATGCAACAAAGTCCATACATGTGAACGGATATCGCGATTGCAGTTGAGAAACATGTCATCGTTCACGAATGGCAACTGATATTGCAAGGATAAATTATTGACCGGAAGACTGCCGTCAATTCTCCTATTTGAACAGCCATATATTGACAATATTTACAGCCGTTGTCGGAGTTGTTACAGAGATCAGGTTAAGTCATTGGGTCGGCCAGTTAGTTCACCTTTCTGAGAATGTGATTTTACAATCAAGTGGACTCGCTGGCGATGAGTTAGGCAAATTCTTGTCAAAAGCATGGAGTTCTATTAATAATAATAAAATAGCCGCACTGTCCAAGAGCATGAGTTTTGGTGGCTGAAGCAAGCAGTTTAACATATTAGATCAGTTGTTAGTTGCTTAACATGGACTTAGTAATAACACGAGTAGGTAGATTGTTTTATTCCACTTGTTTGAACGGCGAGTAAGGCGCAAGCATGTGAATTGTTATTTCTCTTGGAAGTAGAGGCCTACCAATATGCCCTCGTATGCAAACGGATACTCGCGAATCTCGCTGACGTACTGAGCTCACTGTTAGAATATCACATCCTTTTATGTTTTCATAAACAAATGGCGACGTGAATGTCTTGCATGAGCAACATATATATAAATATAACTCACAACAAGTCATTTAATATTTTTTTAACATACAAGTTATCCACATCATCTACCAATCATTAGCTGCCACATTATTTATCAATTGTTAAATTGCCACTACATCATGTCACTCATATGATATTTATTTTAAATTCTATTTTCATCGTTGTATTCTACGCAACGAGATGAACAAAACTAGATGTTGCTTGCATATGTTTTGAAGAATTATTAAATTAACTTAATTATCTCTATATTTGTATATGTTTATATTTACAATAGGACAAGACTTATGGAACACACGAGTTGAGCCGTGGACCAAATTTTTTTGCTGGGTCGAGTTTAGCACAGTGAGCAGCGAGTAAATTTTTTATATTTCTCTATGTTTTCAATTTTGTTGTTGTTTTCTTTAGGCACCTTTGATCTGTGTTTATTTTGAGTAAAAGAATCCCTCATTCTATAATTTTAATTTTTGTTATATAATCTCACGGCAGTGCACGGGGTTGCCGACTAGTATATGCGATTACTAATACCTAAATCTTTAGAAAGACGGTTACTGCAGAAGTTTTATACCTTTAAGTGCTCAGAATCAAATATAGTACATGCAGACACCATTTCCTCAAGGTTTCTGAAGACTCGTGTTAATTAGAAAGTAACATGTAGCATTCAATTTCTAGTGATTTGATAGAATCTTTCATTTGCAATCACAGTTGAGGCAGGCCAAAACACAACGAACAGTTTGAATAATTCTAGCATTCAGATATTGCAACACCGAGAAGTATTAATTTTGCAGCATAGTGGTTACGCACATGGATTACAATATCGTTGAAAACCGGATGGTTTTCATAAAAACCGACAAAACTAGTTCAAACCGGTTTCTTCGGTTCACAGAAAATCGGTCGGGTACAATTTTAAAATTTTAATTTTTTTGAAAAATAAAAAACCAGAAAAATCAACCGATAAATTGGAAAAATTGAGCAATAAATAAAAAAAATCGACTGATAAACCATTTTTCATTCAAAATTTGAATTTTAAATCAAAAACCGACAGAAAACCGATCGATAAACCAGAAAACCCGCTCGGTTTTTGACCCCCCCCCTAAATTTCAAATTTTGAATTTTGTACCAAAAATAGATCGGTTTTTTTAGTTTTCGCAGTTTTTGGTAAAACTAGTGATGAGCGGTTTTCGGTTCGATATCGATAAGTGAATCCCTGGTTACGTAAAGATGTCTCTGCATGCATCTGTAAGTACTGTTCCAGGAAGGTAAATATTTCCCTTCAAAGTTACCTTTATTTAGCTTTCAACAAAAGAAAAATTAAGTTTGGTGTGATGGCCTATATTAAGTCACAAGCTCACTAAAGCATTTTTGCATTCCTAAAGGGCACTGCTCAAAACTCAGTGAGACCTAAACTCGGTATCTCACATTAAAGATCCAACTCACAAAACAATACAAGCAGAAAAGTGCAGCTAGATAGGCAGAGACCCCACATGATCATGGCGTGATATTTCAGCCAACTTTTGGCCTGATAGAGGAGTCTCAGTTCAGCCCCCTAGCTAGTGAGCGTCTGAGCCAACTCTTGTAACCATGACAGCAATAAGAGTAACAATGACGACAGCTGCTCAGTCATCAGCTCAGGTCTACACAACCACTTCATGCACATAAAGTCATCTTAATAGATAAAATATGGAATCACTTGCACACTAATGAAAAAAAGGTACTGGATATGAAATCAACAGATAGGATTGTAAATACTTGAATATAGTAGAGGGATATACTTGAATATAGCGATACAAATATACACCGCGGAAAAGGCACGCATTTCAAAAGGTTTCGACTACTACGAAAAGCTCTGGCATGAATCTCTTTGCTAAGCGTCCGGGGCTCAAGGGTTATCCTGAGCAGCACACGTGTAGGATCGCGCTAGGCGTACTAACTCCACGTCCGGATTAACAAAGTGTGTATGGCCCCCCAGCTCGCCGAGCAACCTGAGCCACGAACGGGTTCACGCTGTGCGTTCCTTTCCTGGGACAAGGGTTTGGTAAGCTCAGTAGGGTCTCAGATGTTAGTAGCGGCAGGGTAGGGTCGGGTGGGCAACGTCTGTCACCTGTCACCGTCGCGTCAGGCCCGGAGAGGCGCTGCCAGCCTCGGCGCTTTCGCACATATATACCCTTGCCCCTCCCGGCAACTCCCTATCCGTGCTCACTGCTCTGCATCGTTGATCATTCCAAGCCAACCACAACTCGAGTGTTTGGAAGTGAAGGCGGAGGGAGGAGACGGGGGGACGAAGAGAGAGCGAGCGTGGTTGGGTATGGGGCGAGGAAGAGCGCCGTGCTGCGCCAAGGTGGGCCTGAACAGGGGCTCGTGGACGCCGCAGGAGGACATGCGCCTCATCGCCTACATCCAGAAGCACGGCCACGCCAACTGGCG
>VSTD030003812.1:0-10653 GCA_008808055.3 Sporobolus alterniflorus | reverse complement strand
AATATGACTCATCATTTTATGCATGAAATAATAAGTAAATAGAGTGAGAAAGAAAGAATAGGCGCTATTGATCAAGGATTCACTTGCCTTGCTACTCAAACTGCCCAAAATCTTGTTCTTCAAGGTCTTGAAGATTTTCTAGTGTCGACGCAACTGATTAACGACAACCAAAAAGAAGCAAATAAGAAACTAAGATATAGTACACCAAACATGGTCTAAAAACTAGAAAAATAGTATCAAAATAATCTACTCATAGCTACAAACGCATGGGCGCAAGAATCGACTAAATCGGAGCTATGGTTCAAAAGATATAATGGTTTGAAGTTTTAGGGGCTAGATTTTAAATACAACTCGAAACTGAGGGCTAGAATGGAATTTATAGAAACTACAAGGACCTTGATGCAAGTTCTTAGGATTCACTAGGAAACCAAAATATTTTTCAACAGAAAAACACGGTAGACCGGGCTCATGGTTCTGTGAACACGCCGTGCTTCGGCTCACGGTAAACCATGGCAAGGGAGCGGCGGTGGGCTCACCGGAGCACTTGCCGCACGGCGCTCCGGGCACGCGGAGCTCGCCGTGGTGTATCTAGAATGAAGAGGGGGCTGGGTCGGTTCTCACCGAGGGTCGCTCAAGGTGGCAGGGTACCAGAGTGAAGCTGGCGATGAAGAACTGGGTGGCGGTGACTCTCTTTCGTGGACAACTCGCTAAGGATCGAGCCAAGGCATATGGAGTGAGGCAAGGCGATGAGGGAGACGATGGAGTGGTGGCGAGGCCTTTTATAGGCTTGGGGAGGAGGTCAGTTGAGGGAAGAGAAACAACGGCCAACGAGGTGGGTTCTGAAAACTCTACTGTTTTAGGGAAAGGAAGGCGACGGGGCCGTGGTGCCACTTCAAGTAGGGAGAGGAGAGGAGGGGAGGGCGATTCATCTACTCGAGCAGAGGAGGCTGGCACAGGACGCGTGGAGCGGTGGCGCTCAGACGACGGGGGCGTGCTCGGGAGGCGGTAGCTGGAGGTTTAGGATGAAAGGATAACGGGCCGAGTGGGCCAGTAGAGGCCAGGTGGGCTGTGGGCCAACTAGGCAGGTGTGGAATAAAAATTAGAAAAAGAAATCCAGTTGGTTTGGGCTTGCAAAGGATTTATGGGCTGAAAGCAAGGAAAGAGAATTGGGCTGTAGGAAATTTGGCTTTGAATTTAGATTCAAGGATTTTTAGAGTTCAACTCAAAAGGTTTAAACATTTTAAAACCAAATTTGAACTGAACTCAAAATAGGATAAAATCAAATAAAATTTTTGAGGACTTTTCAAAGCTGGAATTTTGGAATTTGGTTTAAATATTCAAAATTAAACCTAGGGCTTCAAATCAAAGGTATTTTTAAAATTAACGGAAACAAGTTTTGAAAAATTGAATCAAAATTTAAATCTTTTTGAAAATCACACTTTTGGATTTTGAGACTTTTGAATCAAAAATGATTTTGAATATTCATTCAAAATTTAAGTCACAAAGATTTTAGAAATAAGGCTTTTTGAAGATTCTTTTCAAATTCCAGTTTCGAACAATTTCAAATCTAAATCGAATTTCGACAAAAGTGAACGCTTTCTATTCGCACTATAAATCTAGGGCAATACATCAATACAAAAATAAATGCATGGTAGCATGAATGCAACAAATAATTATATAGTGCCTAAATTAATTTAATAATTTAGAAAATATAGTTTTGCCTAAATGAATCGATTTTCTCCTTTATAATCGAAAGCAATTTTTTATCTATTGAGAAAATGTTTTAAAATTTAGTGAATTTTAGTCACATTCCAAAATTCAGAATTTTATGGTGTAACAAGACTATCCCCCTTAAAAGGAATCTCGCCCCGAGATTCACAGAGCAGAAAAGGAAAGAGATCAAGGAATTGGTTAGAATGGAGTTTGAGTTGACAAGGAACATACCATTCATTGGGGCATGCTGAGCTTCTTCCATAGCCAATTGATTGACTCTTCCTTGAGTATAGTTCTATCTGGCTGGGAGTAGGCTAGAGTGTCCATTGCGGTTCGGCGGCAGTGCCGAATTAGGTGTTAGTATTAGAGGAGGGCATGAACGCGGATTGGGGCACGTAATAGCAAAGTGACCCTTCTGTCTAGAGTTGTAGCATTTCTTGTCTGATGGGGTTTGGATCACACTCTGATTGGTTGTTGTCCTTTGCACATTCTGATTCCTAGTGTTTGGGGTTTGATAGTCGTTAGGGCAAGAAATAATTTGGTGCTGAGGGGTGGCAAATCCTTGTCTAGATGGTTGTGGCATCGGTTGGACATTCTGCTGCATGGGGCGGAAGATAGGTCCAGCGGATGAAGAACCAATACGAGGTCTGGAGTTGGTGTTGGGTTGACACTGATGCTCCTGCTTGCACTTGCATTCCAGAATGCCTCTCCTATTCACTCACACAAGCGCCTTGTTTACCATTGCCTATAAATTCTTGAAGTCACGTGCTTCTAGAGCGTAAGAAAGACCGTCGTTCAGACCATTGAGAAAACAGCCCCTCTTTTTCTCATGGGTATCCACATCGTTAGGAGCATAGCGAGAGAGCTGTATGAAATGAGTAACATACTCACTCACAGTCATGGATCCTTGCTTTATAATCTTGAAATTCCTTCTTTTGTAGCTTCATTATTCCTTGAGGAACATGATGAGAGTGAAAGACATCCTTAAATTCATTCCAGTTGATGTTGTTGGGTTCTTCATGAGCTTTCATGTACGCATCCCACCAGTCAGTCGTGGGACCTATGAGCTGGTGCGAGGCCAACAAGATCTTCTCCCGGTTGTTGCACTGCATAATCTAAAGTTTCTTCTCTACGATCTTGAGCCAGTCGTCGGCATCCATTGGCTCCACGTAGTGTTAGGTGCTTGGGGGCTTAGTCCTCTGGAAATCTCCAAGTCTATCTCTTTGCTATGGTTGCGGTGCCTACTGGTTTTGTTGCATATTGACCATTGTCTGTTGCATAGTTTGGGGCATTTGAGCTTGCACCATCAGTACTTGCTCTAGGGTCGGTGGAGGTGGGTTTCCAGTGTTGCTGTTCTCGCCGTCGTTATTGTTGCGGGTCCTGGCCATCTGAAGAATATGGTTTAAATGAGATAAGCAAGAGAAGAGGTGATGGTGGAGAGATGACGATAGATTATGAGATACCAACTAAGATTTTTATATAGGCCTAAGAATGTGTGTGTAAGTCATATTTTACATTCACACTAGCACTCAAACAAAATTCAAATCAAACATTTGCACATCAAAAAGAACATCGATCCTCTCATAACGGTATAACGATTACAATAGACTCAATATTACTACTCGAACTTACGAACTAATTCTTTTATTCATTACAGAAGGACTCAAAAGAAAAACTACTCCTGGCCTTCAACATCATTGGGAATGACGTAGGCAGGAGGTGCATGTGTAGCCATCTTGCGAGGCAGTGAATGTGAACTGAACTCTTTTGTCTCTTCATCCGAAAGTGTCTCCCAATCCTGATGACATTGACGCTTCATCTTTCGAATGTCTTCATTGCCTCTTCATATGTTCCCTTCCAGAATTCCACTTCTTCCATAGTGGAGTCCAGCTCCTTGGTAAGTGTGGCAGTAAGGGCTACTTGCTTCTTGAGCTTGAAGTTCCCTTCGTCTTGTACAGGCTTGGCATGGATGTAAGCAGACCCACTTGCTCGCTGAGGGAAATGAGCATACACCGTTCCATCCAAGAGCTGACAATGGCAAGACCGGATGACCATGTATGCTTGACGTGAAGCATCACAAATTCCAGCATTGAAAGAACTTCTTGATGCAATGGCTGCATGGATCTTTTCCACCTCATAAACTCCTCTGAGGGGCTTGGGAGTGAAGATGCAGACTTGGACATGCCAGATGGGTTCGGAGCCTTCATAGGTTATTTGAGTGTCAAAATATTTTGGTTGCTTCTCGTAGCCTAGCTCATGCAACATCTTCTAGAGCATTTTGGGGATCTTTCCAGCTTCCAATCCATCGTTCTGGAACTTATGAACATCCTGATATGGAAGACAGATTCTTGATGGCCTAGATTCTCCTTCTGACTCCATGGCGATATTCGCTATCGCACGTGCTGCAGCAGCGTCATCATTGGAGTGATGTGGAATGACCTCGAGATGAGCCATCTACAAATGATCAGAGAGATTTAAGAAAGGGAAAGAATCATTCTTGCAAACCTAAATAGATGCGCAAAAAGAGCAAGATAGCAAGAGATGAGTAGCAGAATAGAACCTTTAAAGAGGGATGAAGTGAAAATAGTCTTGCATGTAAAATAACCTTTTAAAATATGACTTTTCTATCTAGACTAGCGTTCCTACGGTTAACATGGCTCTGATACCATTCTATCACACCCAGTTTTAAGATCAAAACTATATGCTCATCGTATGTATGCCCAAGATCAAGTTGCCATTCATACAGTCAGAATGTGATCACAGAAAACCAATGTCTTTATTATATAAACTTTATTACACAATTGCTGTCTTTACAGAGAAGACTATATCGATTCTCTCATCGAGCAGCAGCGGAAAACCCCAACCCCACAGACAATCAACCGGGGGCAACGCTCGCCTCTAGAAAAAGTCTTCATCATAAAAGTCCATCTCATTTCCATCTTCTGAGCAACGTTACAGCAAGGGTCACTAGACTTATGGTTGCTACTCAGCAAGTGAAGGGGAAAACATAATAATACATGCAGGCTCTAAACAAAAGTAAAGTTTTACTTTAGAAAGAAACCTACATGTAAGGTTCATTAACTTTAACAACCTAGTTGCTATGTGAGTTGATTCTAAAAAAATCCAACCCAAAAATTAGTTCATTGATAGAGGGAAATGGATCAAGAAACCGCTCGACCCAAAGCTTAACCACAGACCAAACCAACCAATTAAGCGAAAAGATAACCACAGAGGGTGGTGTGTCCCATAGAGGACAAAGGTTGTTGCCCCACAGAGGACAAGGATTGTGGGCCCACAGAGGACAAGAGTTGTTGCCCCACAAAGGTCAAGGGTTGTTGCCCCACAGAGGACAACGGAAGTGACCAACAGACTCGAACCAATAATCCAGACCAAACCAATACCAGAACCAAAATCATCCACTACTATTCTATCATAGGGAGGATCCCAGCCCCCTCTTGACCATGAGCTCGGCTGTTATAACAGTTGGACACTCTGCAGAGGTTTGTGCCCTATACCCATGCATAGTGATCTCATCACCTTTTGGCAACTAGAAAACTTCCATGTTGCCACGCCCGCTACAGCACAAACACACTTCCCTAGTGTGTGGTTAGGAAACTGAAATATTTTTCAACATAAAAACCCAGTTGATCGGGCTCATGGTTCTGTGGACCAGGCTCGGCTTCGGCTCACAGTAGACCATGGCAAGGGAGCAGCGGTGGGCTCACCGGAGCACTTGCCGCATGGCGCTCTGGGTAGACAGAGCTCACCGTGGTGTATCTAGAACGAGGAGGGGGTCGGGTCGGTTCTCACCTAGGGTTGCTGGAAGCGGCAGGGTACCGAAGTGAAGCCGGAGATGAAGAACCGAGGTGGCGGCGACTCTCTTCTATGGGCAGCTCGCTAAGGATCAGGCCAAGGCGTATGGAGTGAGGCAAGGCGATGAGGGAGACGATGGAGAGGTGGTGAGGCCTTTTATAGGCTTGGGGAGGAGGTCAGTTGAGGGAAGAGAAACGATGCCCAACGAGGTGGGTTTTGAAAACTCTATGGTTTTCGGGAAAGGAAGGCGACGGGACCGTGGTGCCACTTCAACTAGGGAGAGGAGAGGTGGGGATGGTGATTCATCTACTCGAGCAGAAGAGGCTAGTGTGAGACACACAGAGCAGTGGCGCTCAGCCGACAATGGTGCACTCAGGATGCGGCAGTTGGAGGTTGAGGATGAAAGGATAACGGGCTGAGTGGGCCGGTAGAGGCTAGGTGGGCTACGGGCCAACTAGCCAGGCACGGAATAAAAATTAGAAAAAAATCCAGTTGGTTTGGGCTTGCAAAGGATTTATGGGCCGAAAGCAAGGAAAGAGAATTGGGTTGCAGGATATTTGGCTTTGAATTTTGATTCAAGGATTTTTGGAATTCAACTCAAAAGGTTTAAACATTTTCAAACCAAATTTGAACTAAACTCAAAATAGGATTAAATCAAATAAACTTTTTGAGGACTTTTCAAATCTGGAATTTTGGAATTTGGTTTAAATATTCAAAATTAAACCTAGGGATTCAAATCAAAGGTATTTTTAAAATTAACTGAAACAAGTTTTGAAGATTCGAATCAAAATTTAAATCTTTTTGAAAATCACGCTTTTGGATTTTGAGACTTTTGAATCAAAAATGATTTTGAATATTCATTCAAAATTTTAATCATGAAATTTGTAGAAATAACGCTTTTTGAAGATTCTTTTCAAATGCCAGTTTCGAACTATTTCAAATCTAAATCGAATTTCGACAAATGCGAACATTTTCTATTCGCACTATAAATCTAGGGCAATACATCAGTACAAAAATAAATGAATGGCAGCATGAATGCAATAAATAATTATATAGAGCCTATATTAACTTAATAATTTATAAAATATACTTTTGCCTAAATGAATCAATTTTCTCCTTTATAATCTAAGGCAAATTTTTATCTATTGGGAATTTTTTAAAAAAATTTAGTGAATTTTAGTCACATTTCAAAATTCAGAATTTTGGGGTGTGACATTAAGAGAAGATGGGAACCTCGAGAACTTACCTTACTGCCCATCAATCACTCTTTCGGGTACCTTTTCGATCGAAACCCTAGCTCCCACCAAGGGATTTGCCAGGGCTTTGGAGGAGGAGGCCGCTTGCTAGCACCGTAGCACTGTGGCGGCACCGCTCGTGCCTTCTGCTGTTGCTGCTCCCACCTCACCTTCTCCTTTGTATCTGACTCCACGGACCTGTCCCATCCTGACTTTGTAGGAACTCTGGCTAGCACTGTGCCAGGGGAGTGTTGGGGAAGTTCTTGACCACCGCTCAGATGAGAGGATCCCAATCTTGACCAGCGGGGATAGGTGCCGATCCTGACTCGCTAGAGAGAGGCCCCGAATCACCGGAGATTGACCCCACTGCCGCCTTATGCCTGTCTCTCTCTAACTGCCACACCTTCTGCTCTCTCCTCCCACTGTGGTTCCTCCAGCGTGCCCTCTCCTCTAGGCCGATGGTGGTGCAAGATCCACTAGCCATAGGCGCCATATATGTTGGGTCCCTACTTCTCTCCTTGTCCAGGCCACCAGCAAGAGGCACCTGAGCCTGCCCCTGCTATGCCTGATCAAGGCCACCTGAGCCCTTACTCATCCTTGCTACCCTGCTCTCATCATCCTACTCTCCTCATCTCGGCCACCCCGAGCCTACCCCTGCTGCTATGCTTTGATGGATTCATTCTTCTTTGTTGCAACCATTTTAATTGATTCATTCTTCTCTCTTGCGACGGGCGCACCGATGGGCTGCTTCGGGTGTTTGGCCCTGAAAGCTGATGAAGGATACGAGGACCTGAAGTTGTCCAAGGCCAGCTGCAACCCGTCAGATGATACATCGGGTTCTTGATTGATTTCCTCCCATGTTCTCTTCTGTTGGAAGTTTCCTTTCTGGTTTGGAATGTTGCATGACTTTTGCTAGGAATAAGGATCGATGTGAGGAGGAAGGTTGTGCTGGATGTAGCTAACGGATACGTGCACAACTTCACCTTCAATGTTCTGCTTGCCATGACAGGATACTTTAACAAGGTCAATTTCATTGGAGAAGGTGGATTCGGAAAGGTTTACAAAGGCAAGATCAATGGGCAGGTGAGTTCCACAAATCTGTTTTTCATATTGTCGATGATTAAAGATCTGATTTTTGTTTCATATTATTCTTTTGTGGTTTGCAGATGGTGGCAGTGTTAGACACCTGAATGTGAACACGACCATGTGTAGAACCTTCTAGTCGCCTGAGCTTAAACTGGTCAGGCAGGTAAGTGTAGCTGGTCAGATCGGTATGCATGACCTGTACCGCCCGAACCAGCAAGCTTCCTCCCGGGAGGGACTCCATCGGGGAAGAAGCATCCTGGGTTGATCTAGCATCGATGGACTGGCTACATCTACTTCCAAGCACTGCTAGGATAAGAGGAGACAAGAAATTAGAGTTTAAAAAAGAGAATTAGGGTTTGGAGACAAAAAAAAGTAAAGTGTTTTTGTTTTTGATGATTGAGATGCCCTCAATCGGCCATGTACCCTTATATATATATATATATATATATATATATATATATAGAGCTATGCTCAGATTGTACTAGGGTGAGAATGGCCAAACTAGGCACGCATCGGTGGAGCCAGGTGGCCCATTTGACTCGGTTGGATCAGACCAGGCACATCATACCCATATCTAATCCCACTCGGTGGACCCCACACCCAAAGCGCTAGACCCCATTCACATCATGCACGATAAATCTCGCGGTGCTCTCTGTTGGTGTCACTACCATCGCACCGCCAAAGCCTCTAGTCGCCACCGGTCCAAAGCGCTATGCCAAGGGGTCCACGCTATTCATTACCTAGGGTGATGGACCAGGGGTCCATCACCTAGACCCAACAGTCCAACCACCAACTGAGCTAGCCAGCAACCAACCGCATGCCCTGCGTGCCCTTGAGTGCCCCGGTGCACCGTGCGGTCCCACGTGCATAAGAACGAGCCGCAACCCACCTCCTGCTCACGCGCCTCCACCACCGAGCCACCTCCCACCCTGCACGCTCGTGCCTCCACTCGGTCATTTTGCAAAATGATAGCACCTCATGCACCATGCTCAGTCATTTTCCAAAAGGACTGAGCACTGTAGGAAACGAGGAATGGTTGAGCATCTTTTGCAGTGGAAAATGGCTAAGCACTATAGAAAATGAGGAATGACTGAGCGCTATAGCACAAGGAATGGTTGTGCACCTTTGTAGTGGAAAATAACTGAGCACTATAATAAACATGGATGACTAAACATTATAGCATGAGGAATAGTTGAGCACTGTAGCAGTTGAAAATGGTTGACCACTGTAGCAGTGGAAAATGACTAAGCATTTTAGCACGAGGAATGGCTGAGCACTGTATCAAAGAGGAATGGTTGAGCACTATAGCACGGAGGAATGGTTGAGCACCTGAGCACTGTAGCAACGAGGAATGACTGAGCACTATAGTAAAATGGTTGACGCTTTAATAAAATGACTGAGCGAACCCAGAAAATGGCTGAGTCGTGTGGACTTGTGGTCGTGTGGGGTCGGTCGGCTCGATCGGGGTGCGTCGGCTCGATCGGGGCGTGGCTTGTACCCTGATGCACGGGGTCGCTAGTGCGTGCGTGATCGGTGGCACGTGGATGCAGCTGGACCGCGTGCCTGGCTCGGTCAATTAGGGGCTGTATGGTCCAAGTGATGGACCGCGCGCCTGGCTGGGTCCATCACCTAGGGTGATGAATAGTGTATATTATATATATATAGAGCCTATGCTCATGTTGTACTAGGGGTGAGCAGGGCCAAGCTAGGTGCGCACTGTTGGAGACAAGCGACCAATTTGACTCGGTTGGATTGGACCAGGCGCACCATACCCGTATCTAATCCCACTCGGTGGACCCCACACCCAAACTGTCAGACCCCATTCACATTGCGCACGATAGATCTCGTGGTGCTCTCAGTTGGCATCACCGCCACTGCGCCGCCGCTCACAATCGGTCCAAAGCGCTCCACCAAGGGGTCCTACGGCGTCCACTACAGCGACACCGTCGGTGACCACCACCGTGGTTGAGGGAGCACCGATTTCAGAACCCTAACCAAAGCACTGTAGCAACCCACCATCGTCGACCTCCAATCGTGCCATCCTTGCTGTCAACAATGATTGTCGACCCCGCCTTGCAGGTACTCCTCACATCCACCCCAATCTCCTATCCCCGTATGAGGAACCCTAATATATCACCGACCCCCACCCACCCACCGCCGTGTGAGATATTGAAGCAACCCGGTATGGGTAGTTGTAAATTCTTTTGCATTGTGCAGATGTAATCTAATGCTTAATGTTTGGATGCTTGGATGAAATTTTAGTTACATGACCTATATGTGATAGAACCCCCATAAAAAAGTAGGGGTTTGTCTCCCAATATCCTACCGGGGGATTCTCGACGAAGCAAGAATGCACAAACACACACATAAGCATACAATACCATGATATTCAAGTTATAAAATAGTTATTACCTATTAAGTGCCACGTATTAGAGTTTAGAAAAGATGAAACTAAAAAGATGCTTCAACAGATATATCAGAGTTTTACGGAAGTGTTGTCTCTCACAATAAGCACACACACTTCACCCTAGAAGAGAGTGAGCCTCCTCAGATGACCTACACCTATGAGTCCCAGTAGGGAACCCAGTCCTCATCAGTCTGGACCTCCCACTGACATCCCTCATCGACGTCACCGGAAGAAAGAGGAAGATCCTCACCTGCACACAAACGAAACAAAAAAAAACACAAAAGCAAAAGCTTGAGCGACTATGATCAACAAGACTTATCCATCGTGACCCGAAGGCCACGAATTCTAGACATGCAAAGGCTTCAAGTGAAATAACGGACTCAAGCCTACTAGCACCTA
>VSTD030003811.1:0-10654 GCA_008808055.3 Sporobolus alterniflorus | reverse complement strand
ATCTCATGTGAAAACCGCTCGAGGCTTGTTGAATTCCTAAACACTATATAAACAAGGATTAAGGTTGTTAATTTCATAAGAGATATCGATATCTATCAAAGTTGTTTCTATGCTCCATTTACGTGTTGTACATGTTTCTTTTTCTTGGCATAACATTTAGTTTGTAGTTTATGAATTTGGTTCATAGTTTATTTATATTTGAGCTGACTATATAAACATGCTGCCTTCAACGACAACTAAGTTAGGTTTCTACATTTCACTTAACATATGCATTGTTTTTACTATTGCAGCTTCAACTATCATATTTGATTGTAGTTGATACTGTTGTTACACTGTCATTTTTAAATTTTCTTGGGAATTAGGATACAACAAATTAATGTTTGCATTGCCAACAAAATTTTTCATACATAGGTTTCACAGCTCTTTCTCTGTAATTAAGCATGTGTTCAGTCAGTTTTGGTAAACCCGACTAATGGGATTAAATTTGCTAATAGAAGATTATAAGTGAGACTGTATTTGGTAGCAATCATTGTAGTGAAGAGCAGAGTGGGTATTAGAATGATAGATAACCTTCTGAGTAATACCTCATAGTCAAATTCTGTGATTGAATATTAGAATGATAGATAACAAAAAGCAACTGGAGGGGGTATGTTTTTTATATGCCAAGATACAACTATAATTACAGAAGAAGATATATTTTGAGGAATCTGATTCCACTTGTACTAGGTAATAAAAAAATATAGAAGTTATGTGATACTTTAGGTAGGAAGCGAATCTATGGAGGATGTGGTTGGTTGATATTTTAGAAGTTTTTGGCTGCCAGTTGTTGCTGCTGCAGTCACACAGCTGCTCCATTTGGCTGCTACGGTGAATTCCTTTGAATTATGGAACGATCAACGTTGAACAACCAATGTTTATTTTTATGTTGATTTTTGTGCATCTAATGTTGTTATATTTTATATCCAGTGATATGATGAAGGAAGAAAATGTCCCTAACAAGACTCTATTTCCGGATGTAACCAACACGACAAGCGCCATTGCTTATGACGATCCACCACTTGAAGAACTTGTAGTCCATAAATCAGTTAATAACGACGACACCTTGTGACATGTTGTCATGTAATTTTAGTTGTTTGCAGATGCTAATGCATCTATGATGTGTAGTTTCTACTAATGCCAATCTCCATTCAAGTAAACCAAAAACTGAAGAACAAAAAGAAGCGAGACATGCAAGAGATAGGTTGAATTATGCGAAAAAACATTCAATCCAAAAAAGGCGTAGGAAAGATATCATCAATGCTAGTTCAATCTTGTTCTAAGCATTGTCAACAATAGCGTTATTACCATATTAACTTTATGTATACTTTGTATTATATAATAGTTCTAAATATATATTTCAGATAATGAAAAAAAGAGAAACTAAATATGACATGACAAGCGTCGTTGCTTGTGATGATCCATATGAAGAACTTGATGTTCATAATTTAGGTAATAACGATGACACTTTGTGACATGTTATGTAATTTTAGATGTTTGGAGAGGCTAATGCATATATAATGTGTAGTTCCTACTATTGCTAATCGACATTCAAGTAAACTAAAAACTGAAGAACAAAAAGAAGCGAGACGAGCAAGAGATAGGTTGAATTATGCGAAAAATATCCAATCAAAAAAAGGCGTAGGAAAGATATCATCAATGGTAGTTACATCTTGTTTTAAGCATTGCCAACAATAGCGTTATTACCACCTTAACTTTATGTATACTTTGTATTATTTAATAGTACCAAATATATTTTCAGGCAATGAAAAAAGAGAAACTAAATTTGACACGACAAGTGTCGTTGCTTGTGATGATCCACCACATGAAGAACTTGATGTTCATAAATCAGGTAATAACGATGACACCTTGTGATATATTGTCATGTTCTTTTAGATGTTTACATAGACTAATGCATATGGTATGTTAGGCTTAAAACTTTCTTTCTAGATCATGGATATGTGATGGGGAGCGTAGACAAGACTCTTTTTAGTCTTAAACATGGAAGTGATTTCCTACTTGTTCAGATTTACGTGGATGATATCATTTTCGGTGCCTCTTCTCATGTGCTTGTGTCATATTTTCAGAAAATGATGGAGAACGAGTTCCAAATGTCAATGATGAGAGAACTAACCTTTTTCTTAGGTATCCAAGTCAAGCAAATGAAACAGGACACTTTTGTACATCAAGCCAAGTACCATAGGAAGTCACCACTCCTCTCTCCCAAATTGTTTCCCCTTTCTTCCCTCACTGTTCTGGCTCAATGCCGATTTCTTTGAGTTAGGTTTTGGTGGAGGGCGGGGCAAGGGAGTGGCATAGGAGGGGCACACATGTTCTTCGTGTTTCCATCTAGGTATTGATCCAATCGATCCTTCCATCGTTTCCCCTTCATTTTACATAAGAATTAATCTTCAGATGAACGTTAGATGCGATGTTGTGTTGTTCTGCTTTTGAAAACAGGGTCAGATCGACGCTTATTTGACGTACTGTAACTTTTGAATTTAAAAACCTGGCTATAACAAAAGTTGTAGATCTTTTCAATACCTTTCTAGAGTGTATTTATTCGCTAATTGTAGTTGGATAGTCTGGGATATATGAATTTGTGAAGCTATTGTCTGTTCGTTGTCAGTTTTGTTGTTTGGTGTAGAAACTATTCAATATCATTTTAAGGAACCTTTGAAGCAGAATATGTGTAGGCCTCCAACATGAAAGTTTTAGATATGTTCAATATCTTTCCAATGAGTACTCATAAGATATGTTCATGGAGTACAGCTCAAGTTACGATTTTTTTAAGGTCTACTATCCATTAGACGCTGGGTCCAGTCCGAACATTTGTTCAGTGAGAACTTTCATTTTTGTGTCGTGTTCTAAATTTAATTAGAGGCTGAATCTGTTATTAACTCTATGAAATGTTTCATAGCATGTATCCTCTTATTTCCATAGAGCATTTAAACAAGAATTTTTGTACAACGGTTTGCAAGTTATGAATTTTTGAAGTTGGATACTATGTTGTCTGTGTTTAGAACACAGTTTCTTCTTGTGGGCTCGATTAAAAGCAGTAGATGACAAAATTTGATTATCTGTTGAATACCAAAGTTGTTGTTTGGTGAGAGTACATGCTTGTGAATATTTTACTTGCTATCATATCTATTGTGGTTTTAAAGATACAAAAATAATAAGCAGCACTGCTGTGATTTCACTGTAATCATGAGGGGTGGATCGTTGCCAGTCGTCTGGTTAGACCGTAGGATCGTTTTAATTGTTGATTGTTTCATGTGTATGATTGTTTTGGTGCTGATAATTACTTATGGTCGGGTGGTGCTCCTTCAGACCATACTTAACTTTATGGCTTGATAATTGGAGAAGGCAAGTAAATGTAGCGCCGTATTCTACACACTTTCACTTGTTATTTGAATTACCTCCACTTAATTTTAGAATTCACATGAGCCAAATAACCTGATAAAAGAAGTTTATTTTACTTATCTTGGAGTATACTTTATCATCTATTATGTTATTTCTTTTTATATTGAAGTTTGAAGCATATGAAGTTTATGCATTGCAATGTTACATTTTTACACCCTCCTTTGTTATGCATAAGAAGACACCGTAGCCTGATATTGGTGCGGTAAGTATCGGCACAATAACGCATGGTGAATTGAGCATCGTGGTTGCAACCCTCACTTCCTATTGTTGGATTTGGGGTAGAAGTGAAGACATGTATTGCATCATTGCATATGAATTATGAAGAGAGATGTATATTTTTATGTACAAGTTGTTCTATCTATGAAGATATCTATTATTCTATTGTTTACTTGCAATCTTATATGTTTAAACTATTGCTTAATCAATTATGATTTAAATAACTTGTTAAAGCAATTTACTTGTTGATGTTTTTTATAAATCTCATACGCCTTATTTCCCCCCCTTCAGGTACTTGAGTTGAAGATCATGAGTGTGGGATGGGATTAGAGACACGTGTGCACTGTCTTAATTGAGTTACTTGTCAAACACATGTGTTATAATAATATTAATAATTACTTTTGGAGTTTTGATGCACTTGATTGGTTTAAATTAAATGTTGGTAGTTGCTTCCGCTTACTTTGCTCATTAAGTTTTATGTCTATATTTCTATTATCTTTATTTTATTATTGTCTTGTAGCGTGGTAATGCCTCCAAACTTGTTATCATCTGGGGGTGTTACAATGAGGGTAGTCCAATTTCTCAAAATACCATACGCAGCACTGCCGCATTTACTCATGCATATGAAAATCCTCCTAAAACTACCCCTCCTCCCAAAAATTCAACATCTGCACAACCTCTTGAGCATCATTCTCCTCAGCATCGTTCTCCTCCACATGGTCATTCTTCAAAGTCTCCTCCTCACACTACCTCTCCTCTTCAAAATCTACCAACTGAACAAAATCTTGAGCAATATTCTCCTACACATGTTCATTCTCTGAAACCTTCTCACACTACCCCTTCTCTTCAAAATCCATCAACAGAACGAGCTCCTTCGTTGTGTTCTCCTTCACATGTTCATTCTCTGAGGTCTCCACCTCACACTACCCCTCCTCTTCAAAATTCATCAACTGAACAAGCTCTTGAGCAGCGTTCTCCTCCATATGTTCATTATCTGAAGTCTCCTCCTCACACTAGCCCTCCTCTTCAAATTCCACCAAATGCTCTGAAGTAGAAGGATGCCACTGTGGACGAAACCAAAAAAGATCCTAAGATCATACTTGACAAATTTTATGATGGTCTTAAGAATTATAAAACTAAGAAACCGTTGGAGGACTTGGCTCTTGTAAGTATGAGTGTAAAAGAATTTTAGCAACATGGCGATAAAGATACATGGGAATTTGAGTATGCAAAGCCGCATGTTCTAAAATATGTCCATCGAAAGCTTCTGTGGATCATGCAAAAATTACATGAGTGATATTATCTTACATGTGTATATGGGTTGAATTTTATTGAAGCTAAAATTCTTAGAGACATTTTCAATACTTTAAGCTTTGATCTAAATGTTGAACTTGCCGAGCTGCATACTATCTATCATCTCCAAATGCTCGACATCTGACACATGTAAGTGTTATAAATATTTTCTCATTTCAAGTGTTTCGAACAATATAGTAAGAAATCTAATGATCCGGTATTCATGTACAGTTTAATTCACACATCTGATGAAAGCAAGAGACTTGGGTATGTGAACCAAAATCTTATAAACCAAATAGAATTGAACCCACAAATTAATGAGAACAATACGAAGTATAAGAATATGAGACTGAAGAGTAAAATTGCCGCGGAAAAAAACTCACCAATGACAAAAGGGTTGCTGCTGCTACCTACTTAGGATGGACCATGTTGCGGTGGCAACACAAAGCTTGTATCATGACCCCATATAATTTCAAGTAAGTTAATTAATTTGTTCTTAATGTAACTTCTACCTTCTTATTTGTATATGATCATTATTACTTGATGAAATAATAAGACAATAATTTGTCTATGTGTTTGTGTAGTCGTCATTGGATTTTAGCAATGATATATCCGAAGGAGGGTAAGATCTTTATATTCGACCCTCTTGACATCAATGAATCTATTTACAAGAAATTCATCAATTGTATTCAAAGGTAAACAACATATCAACCGTGTGTTCATCACAAATCTTGTTATAACTATAGTTACTAATGATGATCCTTTCCGTAATAGTGGGTACAGATGGTACGTGAGACAAGGTGGGCAACACTCTCCAAAATATAAAGATGAGATGCATGTTCACTATAGATTTCTGATATTAATATATACATCACTGTAGCCTATATATTTATTAAATATGCATTGCTATGTGTACTAACATATTTATTTTTCTATTAAAGTATAGAAAGCAGACTCCAGGTACTATTCATTATGGTTATTACGTGTGCTACTACTTACACACCAACACTAAGGGGAAGTACTTAAAAATTCTTGTTGAACATGGTGTCGATGTCATAAGTATAACAACCTTGACTTATAGGTTATAAGCAAGCTGATTCATTGCATAATTTTTTGTTTTGATTTTTGCTCAGAACCAGGACCTGCCAAGTATCCATCTCCGGGAAGAGCAACTAATAACAATTTCTGAAATACTTTGTTGCTTCATGATGCATGAATTTATATCGCTCAAAGACAGGTATCACCCACATAATGGCCACATGACTGATAATGCTGCCCTATGCGATTGGGCCGGTGAGTCACAAGACAAGCTTCGTATTGTTCATAATCATTATAAGCACTACCTAGGTGTATGAACTTTTGTTATGGCCATATATAGATTGGTGTATGCACTTATGTCATTGTCATATTGTTGTACATTTGTGTGATGCTTAATGAAATATGTGCCCGAATGTGATTTGGACTGAAATGTGTGCCTGAATGTGATTCAGACTGAAATGTGTGCCTGACGTCAACTCACCCGTTGCTGTTGTGCGACTAGTAGCAACGGGTGGCTAGGCCATCGCTACTGCACAGTCCAGTAGCAAAGGACCGTTGATATCAGATTGCCCATCGCTACTGGCAGTCCAGTAGCGACAGACCGCTTGCCCATCGCTACTGTGGGGGTCAGTAGCGATGGGACACTTTTGTCAAATCACCCTCGCTACTATGGGGGCTAGTAGTGTGCCACATGCCCAATAATAGAAATGGTCATCTGATGTTATGTAGCATGTCGCTACTGTGGACGGTACTAGCAATGGTCCACTGATGTCAGATGGTCCGTCACTACTGTTGGGGAGAGTAGAAATCATGTGCATGCCACGTGACCCACAGTAGCAATGGTCGTCTGATGTCACGGTGCCTGTCACTACTATGGGTGGTAGTAGCAACAGGGAGTTGATGTCAGATGGCATGTCGCTGTTGTCAGCAATAGTAGCACCCACACGTGTGCCACATGTCCTACAGTAGCAACGATCCGCTGATATCATACGGCTCGTCATTGCTGTTGGCGCTATCAGCACCCATGCACGTGCCACGTGCCCTACAATAGCAACGGTCCACTAATGTCATACAACCCGTCGCTGTTGTGGGCACTATCAGCACCCGCGCACGTGACACGTGCCCCACAGTAGCAATGGTCCGCTGATGTCATATGGCACATCGCTGATATGGGCGCTATCAGCAACCATGCGTGTGTCACAAGCCCCACAGTAGCAATGGTTCTCTGATGTCATAGAGCTCGTCGCTATTGTTGGTGATACTAGCAACGGTCCACTGATGTTAAACTATCTATCGCTATTGTGGGCGCTAGCAACAACCACGTGTGTGCCACATGCCCCACAATAGCGACGGGCAAAGCCCGCTCATCGCAACTAGGACACCATAGTAGCGACGGGACAACAGCAGCAGGCCGATTACCCGTTGCTACAGAAGGTTACGGCCTGTTGGTACAGAGGCGTATTATATTAGTGTCGGTTGGGTGAGGGTTGCACCGGTTCGACGAGTTTGGGGTTCTGCTCATCCATTGCATATGCTTAGCATAGGCATATAATAAATATATTGCATACATATATATCTAATATAAACAAGGAATTTCCTATGTTATATTTTTCACAATGCGATCCTTTACCCATCCTCTCATGTGTCATTAATCTAACTGTCACACCTCAAAATTCCAAATTTTGGAATGTGATTAAAATTCACTAAATTTTAAAACTTTTTATCAATAGATTCAAATTTTATCGTTACATTATAGAAGAGAAATCATTTTATTTAGGCAAAAAGTTTATTTTCAAAATTATTAAATTAGGCTTTATATAATTATTTGTTGCATTTTCATATAGCCTACATCTGCATTTTTATTTGATTTGTTTTGCGGTTTAGTTTTAGATCTCGAGTAAAATTCGTTTGAATTCAAATTAGTTTTGAATCATGAATTAAATTAGAAAATAGAAAAATAATTCTTAAATCATAAACCTTCTTGGGCTCATTACCCCGGCAGCCCAATCCCTCTCCCTTCCCGGCCTGCTTCTTTTCCGTGCATAGCGGCCCGCTCCAGCCTGCTCTACCTCGCGAGGCCCACCTCCCCCCTTTTCCCTTTCCCTCTGTTTTCGCAATGAGCACCACGGCCCATCGGTCTACCCCACTGACCCATTTCCGTACCAACCCGCATCGCGCCACTGGACCGATGTTGTCCGCTACCTCGTAAACCTTAGCACCGATGCCACACCGTAGCATCGACACCACCGCACCATAAGTTTAAATCAAACTCTAACCGAGTTGTTGGTGTGCACCACGCCACCACGCTAGGGCCCGCCCTATAAATACCCCACACCCCCTCCAGCTATGATTCCTGAACCGAGTTGCACTGCCACCATCGAAGCCAAGCTGTCGAGTTTTCAGCGCAAAATATTCCTTTAATTCCAGCAATTCCTAGATTTTGCACTTAGGACCCTATGTTTTAATTTAATTAAATTTAATCCTTATCTTTTGTATAATTCATTAATATAAACTTTTTCAATATAATTTTTTAATTTATGAAAATCCCAAATATGTATTTTTACAATAACACCCCTCAATTTTAGTTAAATTAACTTCAGCCTATATGTTCAACAAAAACACCATAAAAGATGTAGTAAACAATATTCTTAGGTCCCAAAAATTTAAATTTACCTTTTGAATAACTTTTTCATAATTACAATTAAGTTTTTATTAACGTTTAGTAATTACAATTAGACCCTTTAATCTTGAAACCTCCATAACTTTTTAATCGTAACTCCAATTTAAGCAATCTTGTGCTCACGCGATCATAGAAATGTGTAGAATCTTTTAGTGGTTTTTTTATACCTTAGTCATGTTTGATATAATGTTACTTAGTGTGCGTGTTTTGCTTGTTTCCAGTTGTCGTTGTTTAGACATCTTGCTGTACTACAACTTCCAAGACCTCAAAGCTGAAGACTTTGAGCAGCAGCTAGGGGAAAGAGGCAAGGGTTCTTGAACATATTGAGCCTATGTATTATATCTCTACTTTACTACTATCCACATGCATTAAATTGAATCCTATGATTATTACCTTTCCGCATTATTCCTTGTTACCCTTAGCTTATGGGTTTGTGTTTGAGTAGCACTTCTTAGCCATGCTGTCATGAGTCTTTGGTCAAGTATTTCATCTTGCAAGATGAAGGGTCATGATGAGTTGTAGTCTTTCATCTTACGAGTTGCCGAGTTATGAGTTGTAGGCTTTCATCCTGCACGATGGTGAGTCTTGTGGGTTTTTAGAATGTGAACTTAGTCGTGGTTGGATGTAGTTTGAGCAAGGTGTGGTATGGTGGGAAAGGTTGCACCCTTCACGGTTTATCGATGTTCTTGCTCGAATCAGCTAAGGATGGATTATTGAGAGTAGACCCTCAAGACAACATTTGTCGTCACGTGTCTGGTATGGAACAATTTGCTAACTAATTAGGGTTACTTTAGTAAGTAGTCCAACTCAGTGGCAGGGGGAATGGATGTTAGGTCACCTAGGAACCGCTATGCAAGAGGAGTTGTTAGGCAAGACTCCTTTGCATGATGCTAGAAGGGCCATTAGGTGGAAATCCTTAGCATCACTGGACACTACTTGGGGTAAACCTTTGTAAATTGATGTAGTGATCTATGGGCCATACACCAAAAGAAGTATAAAGAATGTCAGGGGGGTCTCTAGTCGCTGAAAGGTGATGAAATCACTACGCATGAGTACAAGACACTAACCTTTGCATAGTGTAAAATTGTTATAACAGTCATGCTCTAGATTACGAGTGGTTTGGGACCCTCTTCAAATTAGTTGAATTTGGATGATATGGTTCTGGTTGAGAATGTGAGACTCAGTAGTAACTTAGTGGCAACTTTGTGATCCCTTTGTGACACCTTCGTGTCACATATGGGGCACCTTTGTGGATCATAAATTCATGGATAACTTCTACTTAATTGGGTTTGATAGTTCAAAATTAATCTAATAAATAGGTGATAATAATCAATGAGTCTTAAGTGTATGTTGCTTTTCTACACTTAACTTTTATTTTAACTTTATCCTTGTTATATGACTTTCATATCATTTTATTCCAACACCTGTTGAGTACCAACCATCAGTATACTCATCATTGCTATTTCCCCTACTACTCAAATTGTTGCTTAGAAGTTGTAGAAGAGATGAACTTCTATGTCGAGGATTTCTTCTAAAGGCGACTGATTGCCTTGATTGATTGCTTGTGGAGTTGTGAAGCCTTTCGCTGATGTGTCTTCGAGAGAAAGTCGTCTTAGTCTTTTGAATACAATATCATTGTAATAGGTTTATATAATTGAGATATTGATTATTCTGTATTCACTTTTTGGACGGTATGAATGAAAACTTGTTCCTGGACACACATACTATGAGCATTTAGTTTTGGTCTTAAAACCAGGTATCACACTAACCCCCCTCTTTTAACCGCAAGGTTTTAGCATCGGGTCCACATAATTGTGAGGTCATTAAATGGATGTCATGTTGTCACACTATTTACATTAAGTTTGTTATTCCGCATGACCACTAAACACACCAATACCCATACATACCCACCCACCATACCTACATTGACATATTTATTTGCTTACCATTAGAAGAAACTAGTTGATA
>VSTD030003810.1:0-10654 GCA_008808055.3 Sporobolus alterniflorus | reverse complement strand
TCCGGGAGTGCGAATAGAATATGGCACTGGTGTAGCATAGAGAGTGAGCTTGGCCTTCTGAGCACAGGCTAAGCTCACGAAGTCATGCGAAGCTCCAGAGTTGAATAGTACGATGATTTGGTCCTCATATAAGAAGAACGTACTAGCAAGAAATTCCTCACCAGGAGGAATTTCCTCAACCGTAGTGAAGATGGCACGACCAACTCTTGAAGACGGTGGATGGATCATCACCTTCTGCTGACTACCAGGCGGTGACATGGCCCTAGGAGAGTAGCCCTGTCGAGGCTGGGGACACTCTCGAGTGAAGTGCCCAGTCCACCAACAGTTGAAGCACGGGAAACCTACCCCAGCAGGCTATAGAGCTCGAGGTGGAGCAGCCAACTGCTGGTAGACTAGAGGGTGTGGGGCCACCTGTTGAGGTGGATAGTGGCTCCTCTATTGAGACAGAGGGTGACCACATGGCTGGCTTGACGAAGGGATGTAGACCAAGCGGTACTTGGGCAGAGCGCCCCCAGTAGGCCCAGACAAAGGCCTCTTCTTCCTCTCCTCGTCCATACGAGCACGGCAAGTGTCCTCCTGCTCAATAGATGCACTCACAAGCTTGTTCAAGGTGCAGCCCCAGAACAGCGTCAGGTACTCATGAAGCACAGGGTTGAGCCCCTGATGGAAGAACGCCATCTTCTTCTTGTCGGTGTCGGAGTGGTAGGAGCCGTACTACGAGAGGTGGTTGAACCTCTTGTTGTACTCGTACGCACTCTCTGATGCCTGCTGCAGGTGCAGGAACTCCTAAAACTTGTGAGCCATTAGGCCTGAGGGGATGTGGTGTCCGTGGAAGGCCTCACGAAACTCAACCCACGACACCTGGTGGTCGTCCTGAAGAGTGGCGGTGAAGTTAGCCCACCAAGCACTGGCAGACCCATGAAGTTGCTGGGCCGTGTACAGAGTCTTTTGGGATTCGGTACAGTGTAGCAGCCCAAACATGGACTCGATGATGCGAAGCCAGTTATCCGCCTCAAGCGCATCAGCTGCCTCGGTGAACATCGGAGGGTGCATTGCCAGGAAGTCAGTGTAGGAGAAGTCCAGCACCGGCTGGTGGTGTGGCTGGTGCACTCCACGGTGCATGAGGTTCTCCATCAGCACCCACATGAGCTCGTTCTGCATGGCTAGCAGCTACTCGAGACTCATGGGCGGCGGAGGTGGCGGTGGTGGAAGCTCAGGAGCAGGCCCCTGAGGTCCAGTGGCTGCTGCCCTAGCATGGGCATTCAATGACTCAGGCATGTCAAGGGCAAAGTCTCCAGTATGCATGCACACCATCTGCAAGAGATAACTTGCACCATTAGACCATGATAAAGATAAAGATATAGCAATATGTAAAAATACATAAGGCACAAAGGATAGGCAACTGGCAAGATAGATCATAATGATTCATTACTTCATAACATGGGTTGAGTACACTAATCATCATGAGAATTACAAGAGGCAAGTACAGCGGGGATGGGATGAAACCATAATATCAAACACAAAAGGTGCAACAAGAATCTTAGTTCTCACCGCGGGGTGTCATCCTAGCTACATGCTACCTACACACATCACGAGGTATGTGAGAATCCAGAAATCCTCAACATCCGAGGAAGGGGCAGGATCTTCAGCATGTGCGGTAGGTGCAGGCGCCTACTGCAGCTGTAGCTCGTGAATCTAGGCCAGGAGATTGTCGATCTCATTGTCTCAGTTTGCGAGCGCAGCTCCATGCTCCTGCACCTCCTCCTCGAGCTCCTCCTGTTCCTCCTGCATGTTCTTGATCTCCTAGTCCTTCACACCGTGTAACTCCTCAAGCTCATGAGCCTTAACCGTGGTGGCCTCCTCTGTCGTCCGCAGAAGGATGAGGTGCCTAAGTAGCTCCTGGTCGCACTCAGATGAACAACGGAGGCTGCTCAAAAGTGCCTTGTCCTTGTCACGAAGGTGACTCTCTAGGTTGTAACACCCCATGTTACAGGAACCCTAATCCAAGTCATTAGCAAATAATTAGGAGCTAACACGAGCATAAATCCAAAAGTGGAATTTAAAATTGGAGTTTAGAATTCAAACTATTGTGCAATCAATCCAATTTCCCTTTTTGATTGGATTTCAAATTTCTGATCCTCTTTTGCTGGAAATTTCTTTTTCCTTACAATAAGGTGTAACAAGGAGCTTGCTAGCCAAATTTCATCAAATTCCAAAGTTCCAAGATTTTCCAGTGATTTTTCCTTGAAATTCAACTCATATAAGTTTCTTTGAATTTTAGCTCAAATTCCATTTCGAATCCAAAGAGATTCCTATAAGGAAAGTTGTTCCTTATCTCGAGCTCTTCCCAGCCATTATTTATTTCAAATGTTTAGAGTGCGGGAAGATCTTGTTTGGAGTTGTCGAAGTTTGAGCTAAGTTCGAAAATTGTTTGACCTCATTTGAATTCAGATTTCAGTTTAAAACCGGGTTTAACCACGCCGCCCGGCACTGTGCTGGCCGGGTCCATGTGTCAGCGCCCTTCACCGCGCTGCCCCGCTCTCCCTCACTCTCTCCCACACCCCGTCGCTGCCCATCGGGTCCCGTTGCCACCGGGTCCCACCTGTCAGCCGTGTAGGCCCGCGTCGCCCACGCCCCGTTGCTCTCCCCTGTCGCACGGCAACGGCGCCATCCGCGCCCACTGGCCAGGGGCTGATGCTGGCCACCTGAGCTATCCCCCGCCGTGCCTGCCCCCCATCTCTCTTCCCTGTTCCTGCCCTCCACGCGGCGCCGACCTCGGACCCCTGCCCCTTTTCCTCGAAGCCGCGCCACCGAGCCGCCATAAAAAGGTGCCAACCACCGTCCTATTTTCCCTTTCCACCCCGCTCCTTCTCACCCATGCTCATGCACGCCGCTGCCTCCCCCGTCCTTCCTAGAATCGGCCCACCGGCCTCGGACGCCAGGGCTGTCACTCCCCTCCTCGATTTCGCCCGAGACGCAGCGCCTCTTCCCACCCTCTTTGGTCCCCACCTCACCTTCCTCTCTCTCTCCCTGTTATGCAGGGCTAGGGCCACGTCGTCGATGACCACCGTGCCAGCTCCGCCGCCGTCGAACGCCACCGCGTCGCACCACCCCACCACTCCACCGACGCGCTGCTACTTGGGTGAGCCCCGCCTCCAATCTCCTTGCCTGACACATCCGCCGCTTAGCGATGGTGCCCTAACCGAAGACCTTGCTGCTTCCCATCCACTGGTGAGCCGCTACCGGCCGTGCCACCATGGGGGCTGCGTGCGCGGTGACCGCGCACCCAGTGCGCACCGCGCTGGCCGGACGGAGCAGGACGAGCCGCTTCGGTCGGGGTCAGGGAAGCAAGCAGGCCGGTTCGTCCCCGCTCCGCAGGCCGCCACACCGAAGGACCCATGCCATGGGCCGGATTCGGCCCATGCGCTGTTTAAGTCTTTTCCTTTTTTCCTTTTTATTTAAATAAGTCCAGAAATTATTTCAAACTTTGGAATTCAAAAGAAACTAGTAGGAAGGTTCAAAAAGTTCAAAGTAAAGTTTACATGAACCTAATGAGCAGCTCTACGCAGTGGGCTGGTGCAAAATTATATTTGTGCAGTATTTTATTCTACAAAATTATATGAACTCAATTACTAAAATAATTATTTACAAATATACATGCATGATAATGTTACGAATTTTTGGATGCATATTACAATCTTGATTATTAGCTCATACAAAAAATTTCATAATTAATTCCTGCTTAGAATAATTTCTAGGATTTAATCTCTATTTCTGCAGTAAAGAATTTGTAGAAAATAACTTAGGATTAGAAAAAACATTATTCTTGGTTTAGAGCTCCCTTGCACTGTTTAGAACCTATATAAAATCATATAACATGATTAGATGTATAAATCTTATGTTATTAAATTTCTAAGTTGTAATTAAAATGTTAAGGGTAAATTAGTAAATAGATTGTAAGGGATAACATGGGTAAGTTGTGCATAATCATGCATCATACTACTCTTTGCACCCCATGCATTCAATTTATGTTAGTGTCTCATACTTGCATATTTACGATAGATCACACGGAAGAAGACACGTGGAACCACCAGAACCAGCACCAGTTGAGGCCGGTAACCACGAGCAAGACCAAGGCAAGCCCCAGTGCATCTATCAACAATCCTTGAGTTTATTTTACCCATTATATCTTTTAATTAGGATTCTTGGATGTGCATTAAGTTCTAGGAGTTGAATTGGTACCTAGTTGCATTACTATAACTTTCCGATCTATCCTTATTACCCTGTTACTAGAGATAGGTCGTTAGCTATGGCTAGGTGTAGATGTAGGCTACGGTAGATGGCCGGATGGTCGGAAGACCACGTGGCGGCCATATATTCCTTACATTCAACACTTTGGTTTAGTTGTTGGAACTTGGTTAAACTGGAGATCGGGCGGGGCCATTAGGGGAAAGTGGAGACAACTGGTTGGGAAGGTCGGGGAGTGGGTATGTGGCAAGCCGGCATCTCAAAGGTTCTAGCCCACGCCTGTGTCGGTTAAGAACCGATGGGTTGGCCCCCGCGAGCAAGTATTGAACGTACCGATTGCATGCTGGTGATATGGGCCCAGTAAGCTGAAGTAGCTGTGTAACCATTGGGCCGAAACCTCTCTCCCCTACTCTAGGCCTGTCGCATGGGAGGAAGAATGAGGCCACCTAAGACGATGGCTGAGCCAGTCTATCTTTGATTGTCAATACTGCTTTCGGGTGTAGGGGCTTGTTTTGACTTCGTGGGAACCAGTGAAAGGTTGTCACATATGGGGACTGCCCATAGAAAACGTACGCCGGGGTGTGTGGACTAGAGTGGGAAGAATACATGGCGTGTTGGTCAGGTTTCCCCCTGCAGGGTGTACATCGATTTGAATCGCCGCGACTCTCGGATATGAGTAACCGCTTGTTTGTGGCAGTCATTACATAGATAATTACTAAACTTAATGGATCAATGTTTATTAGTGGATTGTGAGTATGCTTTGCTATAATTACTTAGTTGCAACTCTTGCTTGATTAGTTAAATGGCAACTGCTAGTTATAATGATTTGAATATAGCTGATTAACAAAAGCAAGTAATGGTAATAATTTGATTAGAGCAAAAACTTAAAAGTAAGGATCCACTCTTAGCGTGGGTTTGGCATAGTATAGAGCTTGTCCTATTTTGGCCTTTGCATGCTAGGAGTCATCTATTTATGGCCATGTGGATGGGTCAGTCTTACTGAGCTTTAGTTACTCAGGCCTTGCTTGTGGATTTAATTTGTGTGTAGAGATGCCCGAGTATTGTGACTACTGCGGCAAATGGGTGTGGCCCAGTGGTAAACCCAAGGACTGGGAGGAGACTTGGGAGCCTGCCCCGTGAGCAGCAGTCGAGGACTTCACATCCTATGGCTGATGCAGACCCTTGTATCGTTGAGTGATAGTATTTTGGTTTTGCTTTCGCTATGTTTTTAAACTCGAACACTTCATTATCTATGTATTTCTGTTGTAACTCAAGAATTTGTGTAATAACTCTTTATTCGAGCCATGTATGTGTTGTATTATGCGTCTATGCTTCGGTGTTGGCACCTCGTATGGATCCTGGTTAGGACTGACCACCTTGCTTAGGGGTGTGATGTCACACATGTCTCTATTCTGCTGGCACACAGTGCCATTCTCCTGGGCTGTATGACCGATCTCCTAGGTAAGGTTCTCGACCTCCTTGGCATAGCCAACAGGACGGCACCGCTGCTCCGCAATGATGCGTTGAGTGTCATGCTACAACTGGAATAGGTGATGGGCATAGTGTGCTATGTACGTCCAACCATTGTGGTGGTGGAGCTGATAGAGGTTGCTTGCCTCATCCATGGGAGCCTTCCACTTCGGGTCGGAGCAGTTCTGGATCGGGTACAACGAGATTGGCATGCCCGTAGTGGCAAGCAGATTCTATGAGCACAAGGCAATGAGTGTCATGTGAGTAGCCTTCTCCACAGCACCGCTCATATTAGCCCCGATGGCCCACGTGGACCACGGGCTCCCATCAGGAAACATGGGGTGAGACGGGATATCCACGTAAACCTCACAGTGCTGCAGGTCGTGCTCCTCATAGAGCTGACCGTAGTACTCTGGAGGTGTGTCCCCGTAGCTAGTCTGCACAAGGGCATCCCACAACAACATAGGGAAGCTGTGATGGTGCAAGCCCCACGTGTGCAACTAGCTGTCCTCAAAGGAGCAGTATGAGTAGTCTCCTATCTGAGACAAGATTAGAAGATTAGAATTATGGTGAGAGATAATCCAACTTGACAGCAGAAGCTATTGAAAAAAATAACAAGGGTGGGGACCAAGCTTGACAAGATCATAATTTTCAAGTTTTAAGTTGAATTAAGATGATTTATCATGCAACGACCTATACGTCCTCACAAAATAAAAGAGTAGCCTACTATTGCAGGCTACACGCAGTCGGTGGTAAAAGCACACTCGCAAACATGTTCTAATGACTAACGTGAGTCAGTGTACCTACAGAAGACGATCACAACAGTTATTAATCTTCACGCATGCCCCTTGGGCCAGTACCGAAGTACCACACTCATGCCTATACTAAGAATAAACAAGAAAATAAGGCATAAAACAACAAATAAACATACGCAGCCCTAATAGTTCTACTAAAATCCACCAATAACAAAATAAGCTTCATAAACAACAAAATAATATGGCCAGAGTGCACGAACAATTCTGAACGGGAGATAGCAGCTGGCGCACGAGACGAGAAGGTCGTGGGATCGCAACGACGGCCACGCCGGGGGACGAAAGAGAAGTCGGAGGGGGGGGGGGACGACAGGAAGGTAGGGGGAGGAAGGCTTACTCGTCCATGCTGCCGGAGCTCAGGTACGACTCGCTGTCGCCGTCGCTCCCATCTCCTCCGCCGCCGCCGGAGCCACCACCCTCCTCGTCGCCGTCGGGATCTGCGAAACCCGCCAAACGCAAACGAAAACATTTAGACACGCCCACGGCGCAGGGCGTCGAACGAGTTGCGCGCATCGAGAGACAGAGGCGTCGCGGGGTCGTTCGGCTCACCACCATCACGAGGCTCCACGCTCCCCTGGCCGGCGGCGGCCTCCCCGTCAGTCCCACGGGAGCCCCCGCCTCCGCTGCAGCTGGCAGCGGCGGCGGCGTGGTCGTCGTCGTCCGAGGCGGAGTGCGGGAGCGGGCGCTTCTGGACGGGCATTCCGCGTCGAGCCGGGCACCCACCGGCTCCTCAGGGCAGACGGCGGCGGCGGCGTTGTCTCGGCGAGGCGCCGAGGTAAAGCGGGGGGAGGCGGCGGTGGTTTCGTGGAGAGGGAGGAGAGCGTGAGAGGGGAGGTGGGTTGAAGTGCAGGGCCGACGCAGAGGCGGAAGCACAGGAGCAGGTAGGGAGAAAGGACGGGAAAGAAAAGGAGAGCAAGCCAGGGACGCGACCCGAACCGTTCGCGTTGTTCTTATTAGCGTGTGTGCTTGTGTGGGCGGTGAGTTTGTGACCAGATCGGATTCGACCAGGGAAGCTAGCGGCGCACCAGACGTCGCGCACGCCGGCGGCCGTGTATCCGCGGCAGCCCGGAGGCTGCAGCGGTGATTGATCACGTGAGCAAGTGGTTGGGTGTAGTTTGTGATCGCGTCGGGATCCTTGGTAGGTGTGCTCGTAGGCCCTATTGAAGACAGTCGAGGAACCGGATCCGTTGCAATCCGCTACTTCCAGGTTTCTTGAAAGCCAAGATCTGGTTTGGAATTCTTTAGCGTAATGGTCAAGATTGCTATGTCTGTCATGAGTTTTTTTAAATAAGATTGTTTTAAATAAAAAATAACACAAACATCACGCCTCTTCGAAAAATGGCAAAAATATACTTGTCTCGTAACCTGACCCACAGGATTGGCAAGCATCCGGTACTGTTGTTCTAGTGGGCGAGAAACCATCTCAATCGTGCTCCCGACAAGACTTGATAGCCCGGGTCTTCCGTTTCGATTGGCGAGACAACCCTTCCCCTTCCTTTCTCCCCCATGCGTTTATGTTCCTTATTGTGTTATAGGACGTTGTGTACTGGTTGACAAGATGGCGTTTATGTTCAACCCCTTCGTGTTGCCGTACTCGCCACATTGTGTACTGCAGCAATTTGGTCGCTGCTAGATGATCCCTCCTCCCGCCGTTGAGAGCATACCAGCCAACGGTCACTAGCATGTACGACCCACACCTCACTTCTATGTCATCGTTGTTTATACGTTACATTTGGCTGAGAATTTGGTCGCAGCCACCACCGGAGGGACCATGCGTAATTATGCCCCAGCGATGGAGCAATGTGTATTATACTTGCGTATTTTGCTTCCGCGTACTTCTGACTTGTGATATGCTTTTATTTAGCGGATGAGTCCTCTACCTTTCCTCCAATGATTATAGTGGAGTATGATACATCAATATTTCATACGACATGTGAACATACAACTACAGTTTGGTTGTGTCGCACTACGACGGGATATAAATAAACATGTGTTTTAGGGAAATTAAAGCAACAATCAAATAATACAAATTATCCTCTATGATTATAAGAGGTTTACTATCTTCCATGCCCCTTTTTTGCCCTGGACCTAGACGTCATACAGGCCGCAAGACACATCATTAGTTTTACCTTCCGTATCTTCACTCCTATTTCCGGTTTCTACAATTGGGAGGTGGTAGGACATGCGCGTTGCATCCTCTCGTCCTCCTTGTGGTGCATGTTGTACTCGACATTGTATTGAAGTTGGTAAAGTGGTATTTAATAGTTTAATTTGTATTGTGTTGTTATCAAGAATTTTTCAAACTCACGTGACTAACATTAGCACAAGAATATTTGTGAGATAGAGTAGAAATGAAATGGTATGGCACAATGTTGGGCAGTGGAAGAAGAACCTGCAACCCTCGTACATCAAGAGATTGAGTCATTCTCCTCACTCACGATGGGGCGTCCTCCCATGCTAGGACTTTCTCGTCATTGTTTATGTGAAAGTTTGGATGGTCTATGAGACTGAGGAGAAAGAGAAACTTAAGACGATGTGCGGCACTCAGTCTTGCCCTAACGGCGGGTGAATTAGCTAGTGTCGTAGTTCTGGTTCCCAAAATAAATGAGAATTTTCGAAAATATTTCAGGATTTTATCAAATCTAAAAATTCCATAAATAAATTAATTAAATCATATCACTTAGCCTCATTTAGAGATTTTTGTTAATTTTTTGGCTCAATCTCAACTCATGACAATAACAAAACATGTTCTAAACATTTCACTCCACCACTGCAAAAAAGTTTCATATTTTTAGATATTCTCTGATATTTTTTTAGGCTCAAGTTGGTTAGTTGTTAACTTTAGAAAATCTTTGAAAAATAAAAAATATTACTTAGTCTCGCTGACGCAGTGAGCGACACTAGGATCTGTGTGGGCGAGATAAAACTATTTTATAATTTTTTCAATCACGGTGATATTTTTGCCATTTCACGTTTTAAATGTGTTATTTTGGAAAGAAAAAATCTGAGCTTTTCAGGAAAAAAAGGACCAAGACCATTTTCCGCTGGCTGCGTCTGAGATTGTGGGCCATGGAATTCAGCCTTTTGATATGGGCCTTATGGATACTCAATTGGCCAGATTTGAGTCGCCCAAGACCGTTTTGGTTTCTATTGGGCCTAATTTGGTTCACAGTAAGCAGGGCATTGTTCAAGAAGATATACCGCTTAATTTTAAAATACCGTATATTAATTGTTCTAAGTATGCATATGATATTGCAAAACAACATTAATACGTATTTTACATATTGTATTTGACAGTGTCACAAATATCTACTTGAGTCAGGGCCCAATAAGCTACGACGGCCCGTGAGGCTGGATGCAACCCTAATTAGAGTCCCGATCGGATACGTATATGTAGATATTGTATCAAAGTCAAAAGCCTACCGTATTTATGAAGTGGTTCTCCTGATTATATAAGGAGTAGTCCGCAATTCATCAGGGGCTGTAATATAACAAAAAAACTAGAAGTACGCCTATTACTCCACGAGAATGTCTGAATCACTCTAAATCTATCGTGTTTATGCTTAAAATTGATCTTACAACGTCGCGTTTTTCTGATCATTATCATAAATATCTGACATAATTTTAAAAAATTATTTGGCTCCACATTTTCAGCCAATGACAACGAGAGCAGAGCAACGATGAGGCTTTAGAGAGGTCCAGCTCTTAGAGCTGGGGGTTTTCTGTCAAAAAAACAGCGGGCAAGTCTGTTGGAGAGCTCAGCAACCATTTAGCGTATTGTGAAACCGGTGGCCTAACAACCAAAGCGGGGTAGAAGACAAGGGGGGCAAGGGTACATCATTTCTGGCGAAGAGAGAGTGAGAGAAATAGACTGACGGGAGATTGAAGACAATTCCAAGGACCCGTGTTTGTATTCATTGAGGTTTTAAGAAACTGATTTTAAAAAACTATAAGATCTTCAAATAGTCTAGTTTTTCCACTTTCTAAAATCTTGGTCAACTAGTTTTTAGAAACTAGCCTCCCAAACTACTCTCCAACACCCCCCCTCCACGTGTTTTAGAAATTGTATGATTCACATTTTTTTAGAAATCGGTATTCAAACCCTCTTATCTAGTTTTTTTTAG
>VSTD030003809.1:0-10654 GCA_008808055.3 Sporobolus alterniflorus | reverse complement strand
CACGGACCTTATCTGGTGGAGGCGAGGGCGACCCGTTCTCGGAGTCGTAGGAGCAGCGGCAGGCGAACCTGCCCGTCGCACCCGTCCTCCGGCCGGTCTTCTGCGGCCGCGGCAGGAGCTGTTCCACAGCTGCCGCGGCCAACAGACAGCGGCCGGTCCTGGGCAAGGGACATGGGGCCGCGCTCCGCTTGTAGGCGTGTAGGTTGGTGGATCTGCTGCGGGTACGGCAGAACAGCGGCGGGCGGGGGCCGGGCAGGAGAGAAGGCGGCGAGGCCATGAGCAAACCTCTCAACCGTTGGGAGTTCGGAATCCACGGGAGATAAGGCACGGTGGCTTCGTCTGGTCAGGCTGGCACCGCACTTCTGTAAAACAATCTGCCACTCAGAGCAATTCACAAGCGACGAGTCGGACAGCATCTTTCTGCTGGCAATTTCGTTGTGTTATTCACAGATCAACATTACGAATTGCAAATTCGAAATCCCATCAACTTAATAAGTGATGACTAGTTATTTACATCGTTTCGATTCATAAAGAAGAAAAAAGCAATCCTCGAACTCCCTGCCTGACTAGACTATGGTGTTCTGACACCGAAAACAGAAGAAGACACCTATCAGCTACCACCAGCATCCTCGCACACCTGCATCAGATCTTGTCGATCTTGGGCGCCACGATGAGCGGGTTTTTCTCGGCGATCCTCTCCCGGCCCGCCTTCTTGAAGTCGAATTCGCAGGCGTGCTTCTCCGCGTGCCGGTGCAGCGAGCAGAACAACCCGCCGCAACTGCAGGAGAAGCCCAGCAGCCCCAACTTCTTGCGGCACGCCTGGCACCGGTTCGGCGCCGCCGGCGCCTCCACCGCCGGCGCCGCGTCCTCAGCCGCAGGGGCCGGCTGCTTCTCGGCCGCGACCAGAGCGGCCTTGCCGGCCTTGATCATCTCCAACAGCTCCGGGGTGGCGTCGATGTTCTTGATGCGGTCGACGTAGCACTTGGAGCACAAATTGTGGGTCTCCGCGGACCCGAAGTAGCCGCACCCGGTCGTCGCGCAGATGATCGGCGCGGGTGGCGCTTCCTTTTCTTGCTGCTCCTCCGTCACCGCCGCCGTCCCTTCGCGGGCCGCAGCGGCGGCGGGTGTGTTGGTGCTCTCGGGCTTGATCGTGGTCGCCTTCTTCTCCTCGGCGGCGGCGGGCTCGACGGCCTTGGCGGCTTGCGAGTCCTTGAAGCACTTGGAGCAGAGGTAGTTGTAGATCGCGCTACCGTAGAACCCGCAGCCGTTGGCGCACATCGGCGCTGCCGCGCTGCCGGTGGAAACCGACTGCTTCTCCGCCATATGGATCGGTCGGTCGCCGGTGTGGCCGAGGAATCGCCGCGTCGTGAGACCTAGAGATCGATCGCGCGCTGCTCGTGGGCGATTGGATGAGTTCCTCGGAACGGTTCGTGACCTTTTAATTAGGGGGTTCGGGTGGCGGCCGAGAAGGCCGAGCGTAAACCGGTTTACGACTCGTTCTTTGGGTCGGGTCGGGTCGGGTCGGTTTCAGCTTTCGGGCCCGTGGCGGTCGTGGACACGAACTTCCTAGTCATGCCTCGAACCAAAACATAGCGTGCACCAGAAGTCCCGCGCGATCTCCTTGATGACTTGTTGAACACTGACGAAGGCGTGAGGATCCCGGTCACTGACAAAGTGGGTGCGCCATGGCTGCACGATGTTTGATGCCCTTGCGGGGAAAAAGAAAAAAATTTTGGCCCACATTTCATGTCTCAGGCCACTTTTGAAACACAAATTTCACAAGAATTGTACGCTACAGAAATTTCAAAGGAACAAGATTGATATTTTTTCCCGCAATAGGAAGGAAGTCTTATGGGGCTCAACTAATTAAAGTAAAAAAAATGAAAAGTCTATGTCGCGACGGGTGGAGCAGGGATGTGATTGCGTGACTTGGCTTGCCCCACGCTATGGGCTGGCCAGCAGCGCTGCAGAGTGGGGAACCGACAGTACGGTAGGGGTGCCGTCTCGACTGCGGGTGGTCGGCGAGGGGCAGGTGGTGTCGAAGGAGAAGGAGGCAGAGCGGTGGAACTGTGGTCAGACACATGGCGGCTGCACGACAGGGTTGCACACTTGTGCCTTCAGGTGATAAAAAAAACTCTGGTACAGGCAATCATATGTGGTCTAAGCCATGTTATCCAAATCTCAAGGTGTCATCCCACTACCATGCCTTCACAATCTATAACATAATGAGCAAAGATTACAATATTGATATGGTTCAAAAATCGGTCTCACCGGTTTTGCTGAAAACCATGAAATCCGGAAAATCGGTTGATTTTCAATATAAAATTCAAATTGGGGGGGGGGTCGAAAACCGAGCAATTTTTTGGTTTATCGCTCGGTTTATCGACTGATTTTTTATTTAAAATTCAAAATTTGAATAAAAAATGATAGACCGGTCGGTTTCCCTAGTTTATTCTTGATTTTTTCGGTTTATCACTCGGTTTATGGATCGGTTTTTCGACCAGTTTTTTATTTAAAATTCAAAATTTGAATAAAAACAATAAACCGGTTGGTTTTCCCAGTTTATTGCTTGATTTTTCCAATTTATCGCTCGATTTTCAATTGGTTTTTATTTAAAATTTAAATTTTGAATAAAAATGATAAATCGGTTGGTTTTTGCAGTTTATTGCTTGATTTTTTTGGTTTTTGTTTTTTCAAAATTTTCCAAATTTTCAAAAAATAAATAAATTGAGCTGTCCGATTTTGCGGGTCTGACATAAATATCCACTAATCTCATCCCTTCGATAAAAAAATATCTTACATGTCTGTTTTGCGGGTCTGATGTAAATATATAATGCTCCAACATTACAAGACATAACACGTTAGTTCATTTTAATCTAATGTTCGCGTCAAAAGTTATGAAGAAAAAGAGACCCATGTTTTTTCCTTTCCTATACCCGTTCGCTATAACCACTTTGTGGTTTCCTTTCTCTAGCATGATCAATTATCATACGTGATTTTGGTTTCCTTTTATTCTCAAGATAGATTCCCAGATGAGATTAATACATAATTACATGCACATTGCATTCCTTTGACCACCATCTGGCCCTGGGAAAGTCTGACACTAAAATCATGTAACGCCAAAGAACAGGGAGCACACCTCCGTCTAGGGCCCGACGCTGCCGACCCAGACTTTGTGCGGCACTATCGGCTGGGCGTGCAGATCAGACACGGGGAGTTCGGCATCGTGGGAGGCGTTGGCGTGCAAGATCAATTTAACAAGTATGGAAACAGTCCGGTTTAGAATTTTGGATAGTTCCGATTTTGACAATTTCATAGCAGAATAAAGAAAGGAGATAATATGAAGAAATCTGGAGTTTAAGAGCATTTGACACATGAAAAAAGAGGAAAAACATCAAAGAGCCAAAAGATTAGAGCCTAAAGTTGAAGTCGTAAAAATTGTATGTTTTGGTTTTGGATTTCGGATGGTCTGATTTTTTCTGAACAGATAGAATCCAAGTAAACTTTAAAATTTAGTTTATTTTAGAAAAAAATCATGTATCCATGTAAAAGAGTTACGTCCTCCTACCTATAAATACATAGTTTACAGCCGATTGATGTAATCAACAATCAAAATTATCCAATCTACTTAAACCCTAGTTTTGCCCTAGTTCCCTTCTACTTTTCATTTTTCTCGTAATTAGATCTAGTCTCTTGGACGTGTTGTGGTCTTTCCTCTCTGCCGTCCAGACGACACTTGAACGGAGGAAGGGCTTCCTCATCGATGTCGGCAGTGCCCCTGACTGTAGTCGGAATTGACAAAATCAGAGGGTCCAGTTTCTAAAACCGGATAGTTCGATTTTCTTGTTTCGAGTAGAAGCTTTCGGCTCCTTTTTTGATTCATGTGCCAACACATTCTAGCGACTCAGCTGGGTAATCAACTATTTCAACCATGAAGAAAGGAGTTTCCAGCACCAATGGATCCGACCTCAACAAGGACAACATCATCAAGCCTACCCTTGACCACTTGTCAGAGGAGGATCGCAAGACATTTGAAGTTTATCACAAGGAGGTGGATGATATCTTCTTGTCACATTACAAGGTGACACGACAGTGGCTCATCCAAAGGGATGTAGCGTCGATCAACATCCGCAAGTCAGAGGTAACACTTGAGGTACAGTTCAATCCCTCACTTTCTCTTGATGATGTTCAACTAATGATTAATTCTGTGTTAGAGAGGCAAGCAAAGAGCAGCAATGAATTGATGCGTAGATTGATAGAAGAGCGGGACGAGAAAAAACTTATAGATTCTAATGTACATGCTTCTTCTTCTTCTTGTATTGTTAATTTTGCTCAAGCCAATCCTCAACCAAGTGGCACATTGACAGACAACATATCACAGCCAAACTCATCAACCCAGTCGATGAACCACTTTTATAGTTGAACCATCATTAATGGTTCGACCGCTGCTTATGGGATGCCACAACAAACTACAGTCAGAACGTTCGAGCAAGGGTACACGCACGCAACACCTAGCTTCTCGATGCCAAACCCTAATTCGGCCCCATACACTCCCGCCGGGTGTAACGGTCAGACATATGCATATACCAACAACAACTACCAAGCCTCGTACACAACCGTAGCTTATACCGACCCCATCGCACTAATCGATAGCTCGACCAGACTTTGAGTGAACTACGCCAATAACAACATGATGCGGTACACCACATATGGCCCATCGAATCACAGTGGCTATGGTTATGAGACTCCATCATAATTTCTGTTTAGACCACAGCCAGTAGAGATGACTCCCGCTAGAGCCACAATCGAGCCTTGTGCGGATCCTAACAATCTCACGACTCAATTGACTACTATTTCGAGGGAGTCTTTTGGTATATAACCCAAGGGCCGGGGTGTGTATATCAGAAACCTTACCCTGACTACTACGATAAACTCCCTTACCCTAGAGGATTTAGAGTTCTCGAGTTCTCAAAGTTTAGTGGGGAGGATGGTAAAACCATGCTTGAACATGTTCACCAATTTATTTTACAATTTGGTGAAGCTAGTGCTAATGATGCTTTGAAATTAAGGATGTTTCCTTTATCGTTATCTAGCACTATTTTTACTTGGTTTACTTCGTTAGCTCCTAACTCTATATTTACTTGGGATCAATTAGAACAAAAATTTCATGTATATTTTTATTATGGAGATACTGAGCTTAGATTGTCACATCTTACGGCAATTAAACAAAAGCATAATGAACTTATCACCAATTATATTAGGATATTTAGAGATACTAGAAATCGGTGATTTAATTTGAATATTTCTGATAAAGATTTAGCCGATTTGGCTTACTCGGGATTGTCTCCGCATTTAAAAGAAAAATTAGAAAGTCACATCTTTTCCGACATTAGCCAAGCTTTGCAAAGGGGTCTAGATTGTAAAAGCCGAGCCAAGGAATCTAGAAGCTTTACTAGGAGTAATGATAAGTTGAGAAATGAGCATCATGTCAACATGATCGAGTATAGTAGCGAGTCATTGAATGATGAGGAATCTGACTTGTGTGTAGTGGAATTGGGCCTTGAAGTCTAAACCATTCGTATGCTCTAGCTTGAAGCCAACCTTTAAAAGTCGGCAAAATGAAGTGTGCTATACTTTTGATGTCGCTAAATGTGATAGGATTTTTATTATTTGTTGCAACAAAAACAAATTAAATTACCAAGTAATCATGTTATACCATCACCGGAATAGCTGCAAGTGCGCTACTAACGATTGCAATATTTTCCGTCACCAAGTTCAATCAGCCACAAATGAAGGACAGTTGAAATTTGATAAAAGTCCCCAAATGAAGCACGATAATGGTGAATATAAGCATGGTCGAGCTCGAAGGGAAGAAAGTCATGGTTTGGCCATCTCAGGCCGAATCAACCAAAGCGAAAAAGGTTATCATAGGAGAGGAAAGACAGCCGAGGATGCTCAAGCCCAAAAGTCTAGAAGCTGACCAATGGAAGAAAAATAAGAGGAGCAAGCCGCAATCTCACCCAAAGGCCACTCTTGACATCCTCATTGCTAAGTACATGGAAGGCAGGGTCGGTATCAGGGAGCGCGAAAATTAGACCATCTGGTTTCTCTAGATCAGGGCAACACCTTTGTAGTTGGTAGCTCATCCAACAAGCGATCCAGGACACCACCGTGGCAAAATTCAGAAGGTTGGGATCGTTATTAAAAGGAGTATCATCTGATGCCTTACTTCCCAGTTGGACTGCCAATGTTAGGACCGTGGGGGCCTCCACCAATGATGTATCCGCCTTGTCAACCTTGGGCAGGGTGGTACGGATCGTGGGCTCCACCGCCGATGCACTTTCATTCGGAATGGTCAGGGCCAGTTGGAGGTTTTGCTAACGGAGGCTACCATCCAGGAGATGACCATTATAGAGGTTTCAGCTAGTAGTAGGGCACGAGGATCCATAGTTAGGAAAACTGGACTATCCAGAATCCCAACCTGGACCATTCAGTTTCCTCAAAGAAATCAGAAGCTTCTAGGCAGCAGTGCAAATAGTGGGTTCGCAAGTCAGAGTCTTCTATTGATGGTTCAGGGAGTGGTAAGGACAAGGAACGACCGAGGGATGAAACTTTGGCCAATGATGGAGCAGAACAAAACATGGAGAAAGGTGCAGAGGAGGTTGCAATGGAGCAGGATAAGGCTAAGGCAAGAATACAGAGATCAGAGCCGAGACAAGGGCCAATTCCCAGAAGCACAAAACCGGAGCATATAGTTTCTTCAGGGCCAATTTAGAAGGGGAATTCGAGGACCACCGCACCTGGGACAGCACCAACACCTCATTGGTATCCACTGGACTGTCCGATTTCTAGGATGCTTGTCGACGGTGGCGCTTCTGTCAAGCTGATGCCATATTCTATGTTCAAGAAGTTTGGGAGGGAAGATGATGAGCTCGTGAAGACCAACTTGACACTGAATGATATGGGGGGGACCTAATGGAGGCCAGAGGCATTGTCTCCATGGAGCTCATCGTAGGGAGCAAGTCGTTTGCTATCATGTTCTTTGTCGTCGAGGTGTAAGAAAACTATAGTGTTATTTTGGGCCGCAATTGGATTCATGTCAATCGGTGTGTTCCTTCTACTTTGCACCAGTTTTTGATTCAGTGGATCAACGATGAGGTCGAGGTGGTACACGCGGACGCATAGACTTACATTGTTTTGGCCGATGCATCAGCTGACTGGCAGGATGGGAGCGCCCAGTGCCTGTTTGGGGAGAGATCTTTCATGCTACATTTTTCTTAGTGTCACCAAGGACGGATTTGTACCTATGTCTATGCAGACAGCTTCCGATGCTCGACTCGACGATGTAGGTTTGCAATGAGTGTGCAAAAAAATGTCAAGTGGTTACGACATTGCACGGAACAATATTGGTCTGCCACGAATGATGTGTGCAAGGCCACAGATGATTTTAAGGAAGTAGAAAAATTAGAACAATGTTTCTCGTTGGCCGACCCTTTAGAGGAAATTGATATAGGAGATGGGATCACACCTATGCTGACATTTGTAAATAAAAACATGTCTTTAGAGCATAAGGAAGCTATAATAAAATTGCTTAAAGAGTATGTTGATTGCTTCGCCTGGAATTATCGTGAAATGCCCATACTCACCCGAAAGTTGGTAGAACATCGACTTCCAATTAAATCTGATTTCAGGCCTTATAAACAATCCACTTGGAGGTTTAATCAAATTATTCACGATCGGGTTAAAGAGGAGGTAGGTTGGCTACTTGATGCAGGATTTATTCGACATTGCCGATACACAGAGTGAGTTTTCAACATTGTACCCGTGGAGAAGGAGAACACCGGCAAAATTCAGGTATGTATTGATTTTCATAATTTAAATAAAGCAACTCCTAAAAATGAATATCCTATGCTAATAGCCGATATGTTTATTAATAATGCTTCGGGACATCGGGTACTTAGCTTTCTAGATGGTAATGCTAGTTATAATCAAATTTTCATGGCCAAAGAGGATATTTCTAAAATGGCCTTTCGATGTCCTAGTTTTATCGGTTTATTTGAATGGATTATTATGACACTTGGTTTAAAAAATGTCGGTGCAACATATCAAAGAGCTATAAATTTAATCTTTCATGACTTGCTAGGGATCATATTAGAAATTTATATTGATGGTGTTATTGTCAAAGCGGATAGTATGGATAATCAATTTGCTGATTTATGCTTAGCTCTTGAAAGGATGTGTTTGTCTGAGTTGAAAATAAATCCACTAAAGTGTGCATTTGATGTGTGGGCTGGTAAGTTCTTAGGATTTATTATTCATGAGATTGGTATAGAGATTGATCCTAAGAAAATAGAGTCTATTCAAAAGGTTTAGTCGCCACAAAATAAGAACGGCATGCAAAAGTTCTTAGGTAAGTTAAATTATTTGAGTCAGTTTATTTTTAACTTATTGAGGAAGATTAGTACATTTGTTGTGATACTCCGTTTAAAAAATGAAGCCGATTTTACTTGGGGGCCAGAGCAACTCACATTTGATGAGATCAAAATGTACTTGTCTTCGCCGCCGGTGATGAAAGCACCTAAAGCCGGGATTCCTTTCGGCTATACATCACTGTAGAGGATAGCGTGATTGGGATTGTATGTGGGAGGATCGGAAAGTGGGCTTAGGCTTTGATAGAATACGATTTGGCTTATGAACCGTTAAAGTCCATGAAAGGTCAAGTTGTAGCGAACTTCATCGTTGGACATAGTCTAGATCAAAACAAGGATGAGTCATTGAGTTTAGTGTCGATTCATCCATAGAAATTGTTCTTTGCTGGTTTGGCTTGTAGAGAAGGTCAAAGTCTAGGAGTTGTTCTAATTTCACCTAAAGGTGCCATTTTTGAGACATTGACTTGTTTAGAGTACTTTTGCACTAATAATTAGGCCAAGTTTGAAGCCATCCTGTTAGATCTACAAATTCTTAGTTCCATGGGTGTTAAACATGTCGAGTCATTCAGTGATTCTTTATTGGTCGTGCAACAAGTTGTCGGTATTTACTAATGCTTTAGTGGGTCTTTAAATGCATATCTTGATAAATGTCTAGAAATTATTGCTCTTTTTGATGATTTTATTGTACATCATGTTTCCACAGATGAAAATATAGTGGTGAATGATTTGGCACAACAAGCTTCAGATTTCTGATCAAATCGAGGAAAATTGTATGTTCTGGAAAAATCGGATATTCTGATTTCCCAAATCGGCTGGTCTGGTTTTTTACCGATGCAGGATGTTGAAATCTGTTTTGCTGAATCCAGTTCAGTGAAACCGGACTGCATGGTCTGATTTCAGAAACTGAAGGGTCCAGAATTTTCAGAAGTTTGGATGATTTAGGCGAAATGATGACAGTCGAACCTAATGATTGGAGGGCACCCCTGGTACGTTATTCAAAGAACTCTGGTCATATTGCTGATAGAAAAGTTTGATGAAAAGCTTTGAAATATGTTTTGCTCTATAATGATATTTATCGCCGAACTACAGATGGATTGTCATTAAAATGTTTTGATCCGGATCAATCTAGGATAGCCATGGGGGAGGTTCATGAAGGAATTTGTGGTACCTATCAGTCAGATCATAAAATGAAATGGTTGCTTCATCATGCCGCTTTCTATTGGTCGGCCATGCTAAATGATTTCTTTAGTTACTACAAAGGTTGTGAATCGTGCCAAAAGTTTGGAGATTTGCAATTAGCTCCTGCAGCTATGTTGCATCCTATTATTAAACCATGGTCATTTCGCGGGTGGGCTTTAGACTTCGTTGGCCAAATACATCCTGCTTCTTCTAAAAGTCAATGATTCATGTTAGTTGCTACATATTACTTCACAAAATGGACAGAGGTTGTACCATTGAAGAATATGACACATAAAGAGGTAATCAGCTTTATTTTAGAGCATATTATACATAGATTTGGCATACCTCAGATGCTGACCATGAATCAAGGATCATCATTCATGTCTCATCAAGTTCGTGATTTTGCTGAGTCTCTCAAAATAAAACACCTCAACTCTTCACCATAGTACGCTCAGGCCAATGGTTAGGTCGAGTCTAGTAACAGGACATTAATCAAGCTAATCAAGAAGAAGATTGAGGAGCATCCCAAGAGGTGGCATGAAGTCTTATCGGAAGCGTTACAGACACATCGCATCTCCAAGTGTAGCGTGACGAATGTAACACTTTTTGAGTTAGTTTATGGGCAAGAAGCCATTTTATAGGTAGAGGTAAATCTGAATGTTTTGTGAATAGCTCGACAAAACGAGTTGTCGGCTACAAATTATCATAATTTAATGTTCGATAGGTTAGATGAGGCATTAGATGAGAGAATAAAAGCTTTACGAGAGATTGAGAGAGATAAGTTAAGAGTAGCTAGAGCCTATAATAAGAGAGTCAAGAAAAAATCATTTCATGCCGGAGATCTTGTTTAGAAGATGATTTTATCTATCGGGTCCAAAAGTAACAAATTAAGGAAGTGGTTGCTAAATTGGGAAGGACCGTATAAAATTGAGGAAGTAATTGCTGAAAATTCTTATGTGGTTCAGATTATTCAAGGAACCTCACTTCCAAGGGCGCTTAATAAAAAGTACTTGAAAAGGTATTATCCTAGTGTTTAGCAAGACACA
>VSTD030003808.1:0-10655 GCA_008808055.3 Sporobolus alterniflorus | reverse complement strand
CTGCATAGGTTTACGATGATGACTTAATAACGCCCCACGGTTCGGTCCGGGTTGTTAGAATGTGATGCGGTGAATGCACTAACCCATTCATTAACCCAGAGGGGCGGAACTGTGGGGACTTGCTAGTCGGTGTGGTCCCCGAACTCGTGAGCTGGTTAACGGTTTGAGACTGAGCACCAAAGTGCCGAGTTAGGATCTAAGTGGAGCCTGGGTCACCGTTCAGGGGTAAGAGCCAGCCAGGCCAAGTGACTCTCCATAGGATCAGACAGGGGCTAATGCCCCCCTTTGGTCAAATTCGGACCAGGTGGTTTCACGCGTCTTTCCCAGGTAATCCTAGCGAAAAACCCGGATGACCTAGTGCTAGTCCACACGAAGGGGCATGAAGGAAACCTCCCAGTCGGTACTCAGATACGAAGCTTGAGGGTGTCAGGTCCCCTCGATGGGGCTCTGGATGTGCCAGCTATTGGCCACCCCTTGTGTTGCTTTGTCCCTCACTCTGGTTGCTCTAGGCGGCTTTGACCCGACTGGCAGGTTTTGCATTCGAACCCTAAACATTGGCAGGCCCATGGCAATCGTGTGACCTGTTTTGGATACGGTGGCCGTATCTCTCGGTGTAGAGGGTGTGGTATGTGTGGAGTAGGAGGGGTGTGTAAACGTATACAATGTCCTTTACTACATTTTGCAAAGGTCCGGGGTCTCGCCGCCATGGTTCCTAACACCGCGGAGCCTTGAGAACAGCCGAGCGCTCTTGCGCACACCCACATATGCTCACATACCTGCCATTGCCTTCCCGTCGTCGTCCTGGTGCCTAAAGAAGAGGGGTAAAGCAAGCAAAAAAATGAAAGAAAGAACTATGGGTAGAACTTCCGTAGTTGTTCTATATTCCAGGCATTTGGAAATGCCGCGTCGTCAATCTCCTGGAGTCAGTATGCCCCGGGTCAGAGTACTTCGGCTACCAAGTAAGGCCCCTCTCAGGGCGGGGATAGCTTGTTCCTCCCTTTCTTGGTTTGTATTTGCCATAGAACTAAATCACCTACCTGGAAAGTCCAGGGGTGAAACCTGCGTGCATGGTACCGTCGGAGGGCATGTTAATATCCAACTTATCTTATAATGACGGTGTCTCTTGATTCTTTGAGTAAGTTGATGGTGTCCTTCCGGCTTCTTCGGCCGCGTCCGGTTGATAGGCTCAGGCCCTGGGGGACCCATACTATAGGTCGGTGGGTAATACGACCTCTGCCCCATACACCATGAAGAAACGAGTGAAGTTTGTTGACCAATTGGACATCATTCGCAGACTCCAGAGCACCGAAGGGACCTCAGCCGCCCACTTTCCTGCTCGGGTGCTGAGCTGAGCATGGGTATCCTCACCCTCCTAGGTGAGGATGTAATGCTTTAGGCCCTGTAGTATCATGCTGTTAGCGTGCTCGACCTGCCCGTTTGTATGCAGGTGGGCGTGTTGGGACTAAATAGCTGAGGGCTATCGAGTCCCGAACATAAGGGTACGAAATGAAGGTGGGAAATGAAGGTATGGAGAGCGGGGACAACAATAATAAATGCGAACTATAACTACCCCCAGGTGTCCCATCAATGAGCACCTGGGGGTCTATTTATAGGGTAGTTAGAGCCTATCATTATAATACCGGTAATGCCCCCATTCAACTACTACACCCTAAGGCACGACGGTCACGGGGTCATTATAGTCTTTTGATATTTATAATGATTTCTATGCCGAACCAATTACAACTTGACACATGTCCACTGGCAGGGCAGCCTCATCTTAGGGGACCTTCGGTGGCCTGCGACCTCCGGAGCGACCTCCTGGTCCCTTGGCCAGACAAAAGCTTCACCGCTGAGCGGGGCTGTCCCTTCCTGCAAAACAAACGAAGGTACGAGATGTTATGTTATTGGTGAAGGCCCAAGGTGTGAGGTAGGGCTCGATAGGGGATCCCCTCGAGGGTTCCATTTCGCATCCCCAATGGTAGACCCTCGCAGGCAAGGTTCAATCCCGATGAGCCGAACTTGCGATTGGTGTAGACCAAATCCCTCAAAGTGCCACCCTCGTGCATTGGGATTGGACCTTCGCTATTTTGGGTGTGATACTAAGGCTTCAGCAGTTGAGTGTTTCCTTGGTTACTTTTCTTAGAAAAGCGTCACACTCGCCTTCGAACGCATGGGTGCCGAAGCTCTCAGCTGAGTTGATAATTTTCTACAGAGGTTTGACCGCAGCGCTACCTGGGCAGGTTTTTAAAGTAGGCCCGCTCAGCCTTTTGCGATTTTGACCTAATTTAATTCTGCACCGTGAATCTCGGGAGCAATTTTTACCCCTGCTATATATAGTAGGGGGGGGGTTGGCTTATTTTTACCATTGACTGTGGTCTTTGCCTTTTCTATGCCTTCGCTCATGCGTGCTCTGCCTTCTGCCTAGCTTCGCTTTCTTGTGCACTTGTGACCAGAGGAGGCTTCGCTCATTTTCTGGATAGTTGCGATGGCTCATGTTAGGAGTACTGCCCGATATATTGGCGGTGGTGCTGGTGGTGGTTCCAGTGGTGAGGGTCATGAAAGTAGGGGATCTATGGAGAGGACCGAATCTGCTCAGCAGAGTGATGCGGGCTCACGCAGTGAGGCTGGTGACATGGTGGATGGCTCATGGAGCTTTTTCTTTGGGCCTTTGACCATGACTGTCAGCCAAATTAATGGGATGATTGACAACAACTATTTTGCCGAGGGCATGGGCCGTGAACCTGGGGAGGAGACTATTCTAGAGCCCAACCTCAATGCGGCGGTGGTCTTTTAGGAGTTCTTCACTGCTAGTTTGAGGATGCCTCTACACCCTGTGCTTTCTGATATTTTACTGAAATTTCAAGTACAGATACATCAGCTGACGCCCAATGCCATCATTCAATTATTGAACTATATTTGGGCAATTGCTAGCTTTAGGGGTGTTCCGTCTGCTGAGGGTGTCACGAAAAGATACGAGCCTCACTATCAGTCGAGGAAGATAGATGTCGATGGAGTTGAGTTGCAGGGGCAATACAATTGCCTTAATTTTCATGTGAAACACGATGGTCAGCGAGCAAAGCACACTGTGGCTGTCAAGAACAAATGGTCCAAAGCTTGGACGCAAGCCTGGTTTTACTGCAAAGTTCGTTTGCTTTGGAGCCTGAGTCCTGGACGAGGTAAAGGCATCTATGCTCTGCATTCCTATATGACTGGGCTAGATTTCTTGACGGAGCCACCGTTCGAGTGCCCTGATGGCGAGGCTGGTGACGTGGCTTTCATCAAAGATACTTGTACAATCGGCAGTCGAGACACTATGGAGGAGTACATGGCCTGTAGGCTTTTCCCCTTGTCGGTGAGCTTCAACTTGGGTGAGATTGCGGATGGAGAAACATCGGTGTTGAAGCTGGCTATCCCTATGCCAGAGTTTCCTGTCGCCAGACGTCCGGAGGAGACGAATGATGGTTTCTGGGTGAGGGTGGAGCTGGCCGCGGTGAACGTTGTTGGCTGATATGCTTACAGAGAGCACAAGGTTTGTGTTGAAGCAGTGCCGAATGAAGGTCAGGTGAACAGGGTTTTTGAGAAAGCTGGTATACCCTATGGGCCTCGCCTGGAGCCCGGCTTTGAGGCGTGCAAGGAGGCTACGAAGAAAAGGAAGAGTGATGTAGGTGTCGGGCCTTCTGGGAAATGCACGAAGGTATCTGGCCAGAAGGCGGTGCCTGCAAAAATGTCTGTAGCACCGAAAGGTGTGAGCGTGGTCTCGTTGAAGACTGTGCTAGTGAAGGCCACGCATGCAAAACTGGTGCCAAAGGCTAATGTTGCGCCTGGGACCAGTGTTCCTTCGAGAACTGTGGCACCCTCAGCTACTGCCGCGTCAAAAACCCCGACGACAGTAGCAGTGACGGTGACTGCATCAAGGGTTGTGGTGTTGAAGATTAGTGCCGGAGCAAAAAGGCCGGCTGTAGCTCCATCTTTGACGGTGAAAGGGAAACAAGCGAGGGTTGATGCTAGGCCTCCTCTGGCCTCTGTCGTCCCTCATAAAGTTTTGTTGTGACCGCAAGTTGCTGTGAAGGTTGATGACGACCAGGTGGCGTATTGCGCGATGATTGATTCTGTGCCCTCGATGGAGTCATGCTCCTCGTCGTCGAGCGACTCCTCTGGTTCGGCATCTATCATGGCTTCGCCGCCTCCATTCCCAGATCTACCCATTTCTGTGGAGCTTCCACATATGATAGAGGTGCTAGAGGCAGAGGCGGTCGAGCAAGAGGTGGTTGTTGAAACTGTGGCTCACGTGGCTTCCCTCAAAGGTTAATTTTTGCAAATTTGGCGCTCTGTTGTCAATTGTGGTGATCTTGTTGTTGGATACGTAGGTGTTCGTAATGATGGTGATACTGAAGCTGACCTTCATCAGATGGCTCGAGGGCAGCCGTCATCTGAGTTCACAGATGATGATGATGAACAAATCATTCAATGCCTTCACATTTAAGGTTATTTGGTTCGTTCTGATATTTTTTGTGTCTGGTTTCGTAACATGATTGCTTTGGGTTGTGTAGGCTCTTGATTTGTCAAAGGCCCGTGCATGTAGCTGGGTAGTGATGGTGGCACAGGGGGCACGCATGACGGAACTTGAGGTAGACAACACTAGGTTGCAGTCGGAACTTGAAGAAACTTGCCAAGCGCTACCAGAGGCTAATGCTGCCCGGAGCTCGCTGTCTGCAAGTCGGGAGGAGCTAGAGTGAGAATGCGTGGGGCTGCGTACTGCCGTCGATGCACTCAAGCAGGAAAAAGCTCAAATCGTGGAAGATCATGAGACTGATATCGCGGTGGAGCAGAAATTTTTTGAGACTACTGCCTCGGTCACTGTAGGAGGCTTCGCGAGCTTTGTGTGAATTTGGAGGGAGCGGTGAACGAGATTGGTGTATGATTCCTACCATATCCCAGGAAGGGCAACACCATCAGCAAAATCATTGCATGGTTTGATAAAGAGATCCAGGCGTTGCCCGACGCGATCGTGAAGGCGAACAAGAATTTCTTGGATTATTGCCTCATTGGAGTTTTGAAAATGCTGCAAGGACACACGGAGTGCCGCCATGTTGGTGGGCTGGATGCTATTATGAGCTCGTGCGACGCCATATGTTACGGAGGTCTTTCGTGTCGAACCGGAGGTGAGATTGCTTGGTGCCTTGTTGTGGTGCTCGTGAATTATTGTTGCTTATTTTTATTTCTGTGCCATTGTAGGAGGATGGTGCTGGCGAAGATGCGCCACAAACTATTGGCGACATCATGGGTCCTTCATCGCGCCTAGGGGAGGATGCCGAGGCCAATCAGGGTGCTGCCGAAGGTCAGGGCGATGACTCTTCTCATGATCCGGCCGGGGATCGCCCCGAAACTGCCGAGGGTCAAAGCAATGAGGTGTGACGAAGGGTATCAATCTTAGGATGTAATAGGAAATTTGATTTGCTTAAATTTTGAACAATGCACTTGACCTACGCAGGGTCTGTGCTACTCTGGTCCTGCACAGGCTTTAGATATTATTATTTTGGACACCCCTCAAGGTGATTTAATTGAAGTTTAGTCAAGTTCATACGATTTGTAGCTTTTTTCTTCGAAGGCTAGTTCTCATCCTGATGAAGGCACGGAGGCCACGCCTGGTGAGTCATCAAGTGTGAGTGTCAGGGAGCTCTGGCCAGGGATTGATCTGTTAGATGAGATTGGCCCCAAGGGTACCTCCGTGGTCCCAACGCAGGACCCACGGAGGGATCAAGTGTCGCATTCTCACGTGGACCCCCAAGAGTTGAGAAGATTGGGTGATGGTAGCTCACGTGCGGACCATTGAACTCCAGTAGATGGAGCTCCAGGTTCATCGTCTACCCCATCGCATGGTTGTGGTGGGGGCTTCACGAAGAATAAAGCGGCGCGGATTTTAGCCGCCTCTGGGGCAATTTCGCCCTGAATGAAATGATCATTTGTTGATAGGCAATATTCACCTTCGACCGGTATGGATCGGAGTGAGTGGGAGATAATTTTAGAGGACCTTATACATATGAGATTCCTTGTAAAGCATGAACCTGCAAGTGAAGGTGAAGATCAATAAGATGTTTTATTTTATGTTCACGCGTTATGCACGATTTGATGCCTCGACGTTACCTTCACGTGATTTCCTATTGATCATCGCCTTCTAGCAATTTACTATGTAAATATTGACCTCACGCAATTTCACTTTTCAATCATTGCCTTCGTGCAATTTATGATTGAAGACTTGCGTTCGTAAATTGAACAAAAAAAAGTCACCCTCGCCTTCAACCGTTAATGTGGTGGAGTTGGCTTCGGTGGGCTAACAACTCTTTGATTTTTAGTTTAATGGGTCACCTTTGTGCGACTTATGATTAAGAATTCGTGTTTGTAAATTGAACTGAAAAGCGTCCCCTCTCCTTTGACCGCAAGTGTGGCAAAGCTGGCTTTGGCGAGTATCTTTTTACTTAGCCCCTTGCGTTTTAGGGGCGCCTCTTTTTTCATCGGAGGTTTTTTTACTTAGTCCCTTCCATTTTAGGGGTGCTTTTTTTTCATCGGAGGTCTTTTTACTTGGCCCCTTGTGTTTTAGGGGTGCATCTTTTTCGTTGGAGGTCATATTACTTAGCCCGTTGTGTTTTAGGGGTGCCTCTTTTTTCATCAGAGGTCTGTTTAGACAATGAGTGAGGGGCCTAACCGCGTGCCTTAGCTCATGGCTTTACTGCTTGGCACCGAGGCGCCTATCGAATGTGAAGCTAACTGTTGATGTTTCTTATGCAGCTCCATAAGTGCACGGAATTGTCAATGTAGCACTTCACCGGGAGTATTCTCCAGGTATCGTATTTATATTTTCCCAAGGGAGGAAGTACCTCTATCATGTCTAAGATTAACTTTAGGAATAACTCAAGCTAATACTACTAGACTACACAGAAGTTACATTAAGAAAACATAACAGACACACACTAGTTACTCCAGGTTATGGGTAAGCTAAGGTTCCACCTAGTCGGGAGACTCGAGAAGAGGGTCAACTCCTAAGGATCTATTCCAGTCCTATCTATCACAACACGTTACCCAGGATTCCAAATCACTTGCTATGCTACCTACTCTGCTTCGTGACCCCAATAACTAATTAACTGTATCACAACAAGGAATCCACACAAGGGGATACAATAATCCAGGTTTGGCCGGCTCGCCACGACCTCGACATGGTGGATTACAGAGCCCTAATAGGACTGTCACTCCTGTAGGTACCACACTTCTGTGCAAGGCGTGGAGCTTCACTAAAGGATTTAAATCTAGACACCATGTCCACAAGTAAAGCCAAATATTTCCTCGTTAGTCGATGAAATACTTGGAAACACACCAACGTCGGTAAACCACTCGAGCTACGAGGAGGGAGAGTAATCTATCGAGTCAGATAGATAACCCACATAGCAATAACAACAAACAAGAGGGACTACGTGATAGTAACTATGCACGCATCAATGCTCAAGACAACAAGAACATAACATATAAGAACTAGGACTCAAAGTCTATAAAGAAAGGTAAAGATACAAGAGCTCACCGATCTCCGAGACTACTTCCGGAGTTCGAGTGAAGACTTGACTCGACTCTCGATAGGGCTTTGCCTGCGCTACTACTACTAAAATGGAACCTTTACAAGTGGAGAACTACAAAATGAGTGTGGTGTGTTGACTTTCACCGTGAGGGGGGTATTTATAGGGGTGAATGGGACCTCCACCGACTTGGAGAGGTCGGTTTGGTGCTAGGTGGTGGTCGGCCGGCCGGGTGGAGCAGCCTCCACCGACTTTCTTCATTGACTCGGGCTTCTCCTCCTCGTGTAGATGCGTGGCAACCAAGGCTCGACCTGAACCACCTCAAATCTTGGCCGACCGGCCAAGGAGTTGGGCTGGTCGGTTGGCCCCCGGGCTCACTCAGCCTCGGGTCTAGCCCACTTGGTCCACGTGTCAAATACACCCCTGAGGTGATGATGATTTTGACATTTGGTCAGCTTCACTTTGTCATCTCTTGAAATGCTCCAATTTGGTATCTAAGTTCCTGAAATCAAATAAACATTAAAATCGTGAAACTAGATTAGTAGACAAGGTGAATACATGATTATTTTATATATTTACTTGACATGTTGGCACATGAAATCGGTGTTTTATGAGCGCCAAAACTAACCTTATTAGCTATTTCGACCCTGTAGTCACATGAGCTTTCGGGGAATGAAGCTTTTATTATTGCTTCATTGTACATAGGCTCCGCCTCGTTAAAAACCTCACACCCTCGCGGGCTTCCCCTGTGAAGAAAAGAGTATGGACCATGAAATGAAATGTACTATACTAGGACTATTATGAAGGCTCTTTTATAGTTCACAAGGCCCTCGTTTACAATTTTGGTTTAAATGAAAAAATGACAAAAAAATTATTCGTTCCAGGATTGCTCCAAGATTCTGCCTTTAGGGTATGACAGACAATGTGCTCCTGGCCTCATCTTCACTGCTACTACATATGGTCCAATCCACTTGGCCTCAAACTTGTCAGTGCTCTCTGTGCGGGGGCTTTGCAAAAGTATCAAATTGCCCACATCGAACTCCCACAATTTGACCTTCGGGTCTCTCCACGCCCTTGTCTCTTCTTGATATTTCTACAGATTTGCAACAACTTTGAGCTTGTCCGACTCCAGCAAGTCCTTTTCTTTAGCTTCGCTTGGGCACACAGGAGCCTCTGTCATAGTTCTTAAGCTTTGATGTTTTACCTCCTCTGGCAGCACAACCTTAGCTCCGTACATTAGCCAGAAAGGCATAAAGTTTGTTGCTCTACACACTATAGTGCTATGGCTCCATACTATTTGTGGCATGACCTCCGCCCATTTGCCTTTCTTTTCACCCTCGAGTATTTTCTTAATTGCTTCAAATATTAGTGCGTTGGCCCTTTTCCACCGTGTCGGTGGTCTGGGGGTGGTGTACCGACGTGAATACGACCTTTGTTCCAATATATTGGCAGAAATCTTTGAACATTATGCTATCAAAGTACATAACATTGTCGACTGTGATGTAGCAAGGGACACCGTATCGGCAGATGATATTCGGCCAGAAGAATTTTCTGATCGATGCATAGGTTACATTCATGAGGGGCTTCGCCTCTACCCATTTTGTGAAGTATTCAACTGCCACGATGGTGAAAGTGTAATTGCCCTACGCGGGGGTTAGTTTGCCAACGATGTCGACCCCCCATTGCTGGAGGGGCCATGATGGGGCGATTAACTGCACCGGCTATGCTGGTGCCTTAATCTTACGAGAAAACTTTTGGCAAACTTTGCATGCTGAGATAAGTTTCACTGCATCATCGATTATGACTGGCCAATAGAAACCCTACCAAAGGACCTTGGCGGCTAGAGCCCTGGCACCTATGTGTCCTCTGCAAATTCTTCCATGAATCTCTGACAATATTTCTTGGCCCTCGGCTTTCCTGACATATCAAAGGAGCGGGCCTGCAACGGAAGTCTTGTACAAGTCATTATCGACTATTTCATATGACGTGACTCTCTGCTGCATTTTGGTATGTTCGACGGTGTTGTCTGGCTCATAATACTGGTGGAGGTATGCCATTATCGGTGCACACCAGTCTTCACCCTATATCACGTTGATCACCTTGGGCTCTGGTTCAACTGTCTTAATAGATGCATCTGACATCACTTGCAAAAATACGTCTGCCGGCAATGGTGTGTTATGAGCTGTGGCCTTCGCTAATTCATCAGCTTTGGCATTCTTGGTTCATTTGATGTATTCCATAGTGAATCCCGTGAAATAATTCTCCATTCTTCTAACAAGGGCTAGGTACCTCTCGAGGGTAGGCTCCCTAGCAATACACTCCTTTTCTATTTGTCCCATGACCACTTTAGAATCGGTGCAAAGGGTGCATCTCTGGACCCCCAATGGCCCTTAATTTGCGAAGCCCCAGCAAGATGACCTCATATTTTGCTATGTTATTGGTGCACTTACCTGCTTCACTATTGAACTGCAACCTTGCTGCATAGCGCAGCTTGATTCCCGAAGGTGAAATGAGTATGGCTGCTGCTCTAGCCCCTACTGCTCTCCAAGCTCTATCTCAATTGACCAACCATGGTGATTCGGGCACCTCGCCCTCTATTGTGGAGCCAGGCTCCGTCCATTCTGCCATGAAATTGGCTAGGATCTAGGACTTTATTGCACTACGCTTTTCAAATTCGACAACATGCTTTGATAGCTCCATTGCCCATTTACTGATTCTTTCAGAGCTGTCTCTATTGCCAAAGATATCGTTCAATGGCTGATTGGTTAAGATTCTGATTGTGTGCACTTCAAAGTAATGCTGGAGCTTTCATGCGTTAATGATGACTACATAACATATTTTTTCCATTTTAGAATAGAACTTCTTGGATCCAGTAAGGACCTCCAAAATGAAATACACTGGGAACTACTGCTTCGCTATTTTATCATTGTGAGTGGTCTCTTTCTCAATGACCAGAGCTCCACTGACAATTGAGTGCATGGCCGAGACATACAGGATGAGAGGCTACCCCTGTTATGGACTCGACAGTGTTGGCAAATTCTCAAGGTAGTGTTTTAGGTCATCAAAAGCTTTTTGCTACTCTACTCCCCATTC
>VSTD030003807.1:0-10657 GCA_008808055.3 Sporobolus alterniflorus | reverse complement strand
AAGAAAATTTTAATATCTCCCTAAACTTTGAAAAATAGGGTGTCAAAGCATCTTCAACAGGTTAGCTAAATTGTTTTGTAAAACCAAATATAGCTAGTTTGTTAGGAAAACATTCTCCAACATAATCTTCATCTTTCCTCTCTATTTTTCTCGTTCTATTCCGGATTCCTGGCTAACTAAATTTAACTAGTCACGTGGCTAGCCATCCGCATGCCTGCTCCCCATGAGATAGGGGCCCAACGATGACATGTCATGTTTAAATATAGATTTGGAGTTAATTTTAGACGGACTATTGGTTTGCAACACATTCTCTGGATGATTTCTATTTTACAGACTAGCTAAACACATGTGAATTTAAAATTAAATTTAGAGAGACTGTTGGAGATGCTCTTGCATAAGCTAGATTGGACAAGTTTCTGAATCTGGTTTTAGAAACCAGACAAGAAACTGATCCGCTTGGATACCCTTCAGTTTCTAAATATTGGTTCTGAAGAACCAAGGGAGGCGACGGGAGGGGGCTGAACGGGAGCTGAATTAAATTCTTTTGCAAAAATCGCCCTACATTAGAAGTTCAAGCTCCAAAGCTAAAACCATGCAAGGTGATGAACACACCGACCAACATCATAAAAATGATCCCCTCAAAGTTACGAACGCAACAAAAAATGAATGAGATCAATTGGACCCCCGATTAATAAAATATGGTCAAAACAATGAACAAACATCGAGCTAAAACCTATCTGGTAGACATGTTCGGCCTTGGACCAGATATGTCCAGTCTCGACGGGTATATCCAGTAAAACTGTCGGATATATTCGGTCTAACTAGAAACTTTCGTCTCAACTTTGATTCTTGAGCTATGATGCACCAAATTGGATGAAACATGGATACAATGATTGTCTCAACACAAGAAATAAGTTCTCAAAGTTGTTTTCCCCAAATCATAAAATTTCCCTTTCAATTTTGAATGAACTCAAAGAACCTAGGTTTTAAAGGAAACAGAAAAAATCTACCAAATTGAAAGGGCTAGAGTCATGGATTCACTCCAAGATTAGAGGTAGATGATGCTCGTCCTATCACCCAAAGCCAAGGAAGACATAAAAGAAAAACCCCTCAAATCATAAGGTCAAAAATCGGGCAAAAAATACTCCAAAAATTATGAAAATAAAAAACATTATAGCACAATATAAAAGATGATTTAACCCAAAAGCACGGCTATAATGATGCAAATCAAGAATTTACAATGTGTAAAAATCATTACAACATCATCTCACTCTTTAGAGAATTGAAGGTATCTCACACTTTCTATCATCTTCTCTCTTACATCATGAAGCACACTCACACCTCTCAAAAAATAACTATGGCTAGGGGGTAAGATGTGGATGGTTGAATGTTTTATCATCTCCACCGACCATTCAGGTCCTATTTATAGGAAAACTAATGACTAAGCTACCCTTATGACTTAATACAACAAAAATGATAAAATTGGGATAGAAAAGTCTGATGTAGTCAATCGTATCAATCCGTCCGTATTCAGCTTAATCTCCACACGACCTTCATGATGATACCACGTGCAACATTCATGCCATGCATTTGCCAGTCTTGAGGCTAGACGAAAAAATCCTAGTCTGACTCACTTCCAAGCAAAGCAAGCCCCTAGATCTCGACGCGTGTCCCACACCGCCTTCATTCTTTCGTCGGTTTTATGTCACAACCAACAAACTATAACCCACTTGATTTTAAGGTCCAAACAAAAAAAACTATCGCGGTAATTTTGTAGATCAAATCACAGTTGTCAATTGAGGCATCCACCGGATAACCCGAGCAAGAGATCTGATTTTAAAGCCAAATCAAGAGAATCCATCGACCTTGATTTTAAGGCTAAATCAAGAAACTCACGTTTCTCGTCTCTTTATACACAGTATAGATCGTACACAGCATCACCCGACCTTTAAATCATCTGACCATCAAGTACCAACTTGTGCTTGACCATTCACAATCCTCTTAACCAAGTCTGCTACTCCTGCCTCGGTACTCATCGTTGCCCGTCATACCGCACCTTTCACCTACATATCACGAGACAAATAAATATGTTTCTCAACACAAAACAAATAGTAGAATAGGACTACCAAAATTTCTCAAATTCAAATTTAAACCAAAATAAGTCAATTACTCATTACAAATCAAACCAATGACCACTTTGTTTCTCATTTTCAAATAGGGCCTAAGTGGTGAATTACTAAATTTTTGAATTCATACATAGGGAAGATGGAACCCCTTACCTTCTACGGTCTCAATCAGCATTAAATGTCCCAGACGCAAGAGCAAGGAGAGCTCGACGTGCTCAACACGACTCTTGCGGAAAAGTTTTCTAGCATAAATCAGATACGATAGTTCTGCACCATCTTTCAAGACACTATCCCAGGAAATGTCTACAGTAGTCACAACAGTAACATCATTTTTACAGCGATGACAGTTACGGCGACAAGCCAACTAGGTGAAGCGAAGCTTCAACAGGAAAACACGATGCAGTCCCTATCATACTGTTTAAATTCCGCCACACCAGAACACCTTGTCACTTCCCCGTTCTTATGTCAGAGACAGGTATGTCCATACAGCAGCTTCTAAAATAGCTCCTTTCCGACTGTAAAATTTAGAAATCAAACTCCCCTGTTGCCTACAGCATGTGTGATATCCATGTCAGCAATCCACAAGTGGACCAAACTGAAGATTTGAAAGTAACAGTTTATGAACAATGACAAAAGGGCAGTCCGTAGCTCCTGCTTGCGCAGGATCCGGTGAAGGGTATTTTTCCTATATTTTTGCAAGAGGCTATTCCCCGTGGTTTCCCATGATCAGGTCACAAGGTAACAGCTTTACAGTTGCACCAATGCTCCCCTTCTCAAAATTAAATTCATGATACTATACTAAAATTAAAATCCATTTGGAGACAAAGATGTGCTAACAGCATATGCATGATACTAAGTAACTAAAATTAAAGAAGCCCAAAGCTGTGCACTTCGGAGCATTGGAATTCAGGCAGAAATTTTATGCTACAAAAAGTTAATGTGTTTGTTCAGAAATGCATGGTTCAAAAAGTCATGCAAAAGCATCAGCATCTTGCAACAAGATCATAAACTGGACTGTCAACTCATCCCAATGTCACTGGCTCAGGTGACCCCACATGTCAGTACCAGCATGAATGCACAAGGGCTGGCAAAATGTTAAATGCCCCTATTTATAGTTAATCTGTCTAGACTTTCTAGGAAAAGTGCGAAAGGTCCTCAGCCTAGATGGCTGAGGCTCCCGAGTAGCACCTCGAGGTCTCGGGTTCAATTCCCTCGTGGGACAAATTTTGGGCTTCGTTAAAAAAATCCCCTCGCTGTCTCATCCGCTCTCGGGTTCCGTCCCCTGCGCGCCACCCTCTGACTTGAGCCGTTGCAGAGTGGACAGTGGTAGCCGACCCGTTACTGATGGGAGGCCAGGGTTCGGGGGGTTTCTTGATCGGGACCTGTTGGTTCTGTGACTTCTTAGCCATCAGTGGGTTGTGTGCACCTTGAGTGCCGACCCCAGGCGATGTCGGTGAGGGCGACTTTCCCCTCCCCGATCGAGTTTTTTTTACTTTCTAGGAAAAGTTTTTCAGTCAACTCTACGGAAGCATATTGTTATCGACGCATTTGTGGGCAAGCAATATCAGCGGCGCAGATCGAAGGAAGGAAATATTCACAAAAGTGGCTAGGATCTGCTAACGAAGGAAGGAAATATTTCAGGGGAGATTTAGATAATTTGTTTCTGTTTTTAAAATAATCACTTTCCCTATATCCGGATTGGTTTCCCTTTGTTATAGTTCCCATTTGTGTGTTGCTACTATACAAGCAGGCCTAGAGTGTACTAGGATTTTCATCAAGGAATAAGAGTCTCCCCTATTCTAGGCAGGATCACCTTGGTCAACCTGGCCGAGCAAGCTGCCGGCACAGGTGACTCCGGTGATAGCCGTCCTCCCTACACTCTGCGTTCTCCCTACTGCCAACCTAATCTTACACTCTCCCTTGCACACCAAAGAGGAAGCCTAAGAAACCTCCCTACTCTCTGCGTTCTCCCTACTGCCAACCTAATCTTGCACTCTCCCTTGCACACACCAAAGAGGATGCCTAAGAAACCGGCTCGTATCAATTTGGTATCAACATCCAACGGGGCATCGACAGCCATGTTCGGCCCCGAGGTTGATCCTAAGACCCTCTCCACTGCTGATAAGCTAGACTTCCTAATCACCCAAGTAGCGAGCTTGACTGACTTGGGTACCCGCCTCTCTGGTCAGATGGAGACCATGACTGGGAGGATGAACAGGCATGACACCCACCGAGCGCGTTTGGAGAAGAAGCCCCAGGAAGGGGAGTCGTCGGGCCCCAACATCGAGGGCACTGATAGTGAGCCGGAGGACGGCGTCGATGTCAATGTTGGTCGACGCGGCTCAAACAATGGGCGCACAGGCCAACGCGCACCTAGCGCCATGGAGCGGCGTGGCGCACCCAATAGCGGGGACGGCCATCGCACAAGCTATGGCGGCGGGGACAGCCGTCGCGACGGCTACGACATATTCTACGGCCGCCCGAATGACGACTTCTACAGTCGCCCGAACGACGACTTCTACGGCCGCCAGAATGACGACTTCTACAGCCGCCCTCACGATGGTCGTGGGGGTCGAGACGGATACCATGGCGGCTTCCACCACCAGCACAGACATGAGCAGGGGGCTTCAGCCGCCTTAAGCTGAATTTCCCCTCCTTCGACGGTGAGTCCGACCCCCTGTTGTGGCTGACCAAGTGCGCATCCTATTTCCGCGATATGCGTACTATGGAGGAGAAGGTGTGGATGGCAGCGCTTCATTTGGAGGGTGCCACGGCAGAATGGTACTACACCCTAGAACGGGATCCTCTCATGGCCACGTTTCTCTGACTTCGTCAACCTACGGTTCGGACTGCCCCTTCGGACCAATGGCATGGCCGAGCTGAAGGACCTCCACCGCACGGGCACGGTGCACGAATATACCCACCAATTCTCCTTGTTTCTTTGTCGTTGTAATGATCTCTCTATGCCCCAGTAGGTGAACATGTTCACCGCTGGTCTCGGTGAACCCTTGCGGACCAATGTGGCGCTCCAGTCCCCGGCACAGCTCCAAACTGCCATGAGCTTGACTCGGGCATATGAGTGACGGGATGCCATTGTACCTGGCACCAAGGGTGCATCATCCAAGGGATCCGGCCATGGGATCCGGCCATGTGACGCTGTCGGCAGGCACCACGACATTGGCGCCAACACCACAGAAGTCCATGACAGCCAACAAGCCGCGCTTCAAGCGGCTGTCTCCGGAGGAGCTAGCGGCCAAACGCGCCAACAAGGAGTGCTATCACTGCCCGGAGAAATACTCCGCCGACCACATGTGCACCACCAAGGGGGTGTTCTTGATCCAACTCGACGATGACATGGATGAAGAGGATGTGGCGGAGGATCTGGACATCTCCCTCCACGCCCTGACCAGTATCGACATTGGCAACATGATGAAGTTGCACGTCTTCATCAACGGCTCTATGCTCGTGGCTCTGGTGGTCTCAGGCTCCACACACACGTTCATCCGAGAGGTGGTGGCATCACAGATTGGCCTCCATGTGGCGCCACGCCCGGGCCTCTCCGTCAAGATCACCAATGGGGATCGAGTCACGAGTAAGGGCGTCTTCCCTAAGCAATGGGTCTCCATCGACGACGAGGAGTTCGACATCAACTGCTACATTCTACCTCTCGCCGGCTTTGACGTGATCTTGGGGCTCCAATGGCTCCATTCCTTAGGGCCCATCCTATGGAACTTCAGTGCTTTGGCCATGGAATTCGGGCGGCACGGCCGCACTGTACGCTGGACTGGGGTGGATGCGCCAGCCCCCCAATGCGCAGCCCTGTCCGAGTCAATGGAACTGGTGATGGCCCTCCTCGAATCCTACACCGACATCTTCACCGAACCACGCGATCTTCCCCCACCTTGTCGTCACGACCATCGCATACGGTTGTTGCCCGAAACGCCACCGGTGGTAGTTCGACCATATCGCTACCTGCAGCTGTTGAAGGACGAGATTGAGTGGCAATGTGACGACATGTTGCAGCAAGGTATCATCCACGAGTGCACATCGACATACTCCTCACCGGTACTACTGGTGAAGAAGGAGGATAAGTCGTGGCATTTTTGTGTCGACTACCGTGAAATCAATAGCAAGATGGTGAAGGACAAGTTCCCGATCCCGGTGGTCGACGAGTTGCTTGACGAGCTACGCGGCGCTTGCTTCTTCACAAAGCTCGACCTCCAGAGTGGCTATCATCAAGTCCGCATGCACCCGGACGACATCGACAAGACGGCGTTCAGGACACACCGGGGACAACTTGAGTTCCTGGTGATGCCCTTCAGCCTCACCAACGCACCGTCAATGTTCCAGTCCTTGATGAACGGGATCCTCAAACCCTTCATCAGAAAATTTGTTCTTGTATTTTTTGATGATATCCTTGTGTTTAGCAGTTCTTGGAAGAGCATTTGCAGCATGTCAAACAAGTGTTTGAGGTACTCCGTGAACACAAGCTGGCCCTCAAACAGGCTAAGTGTTCCTTCAGGGAGGAGTCGGTGGCATACCTCAGACACATCATCTCGCCAGTCGGCGTCACCATGGACCCAGCAAAGGTCACGGTAGTGGAGACATGGTCGCGCCCTTCGGGTGCTTCGCGGCTTCCTCAGCCTTACCAGCTATTACCGCAAATTTATTGCGGGCTATGGCGCGGTGGCTGGCCCTCTCACGGTGCTGCTCAAGTGGGTGGCGTTCCGTTGGTCAGAGGAGGCGGATGACGCCTTCCTGCAGCTCAAGCAGGCACTCATGATAGCGCCGCTACTCCAGATGCCAAATTTCTCCAAACGCTTCATGGTGGACTGCGACGCCTCTGGTGCTGGGTTCAGCGCTGTGCTGCACCAAGGCGATGGCACTATTGCTTTTTTTAGTAGGGCAGTAGCACCCCATCACCAGAAACTGCCAGCATATGAGCGTGAGCTCATTGGACTCATCAAGGCAGTGCGCAACTGGTGACCCTATCTCTGGGGACGTGCATTTACTGTGAGGACAGATCATTACAGCCTCAAGTTCCTCCTTGATCAGCGGCTTTCAACAATTCCTCAACACACTTAGGTAAGCGAGTTATTTGGTTATGATCTTACTGTGGAATATAGGCCAGGGAAACTGAATGGAGCAGTCGATGCACTGCCTCGGCGGGATGAGGAGGTCACAACAATTCATAGCCTGTCAGCCCCTACATTTCAGTTGTTTGATGCATTGCGGGCTGAGGCTGACACTGATCCTCAGGTGGCGGACTTGCGTGCCAAGTTGGTTGTAGGTGTTGCCAGAGAAGGCTGGACTCAGGTGGATGGTTTGCTCCTATTCAAAGGCCTTTTTATTCTCGATGCTTCAGCTATATGGCCACTGATCCTAGCAGAGACACATGACTGCGGACATGAGGGAGTGTCATACGACGGCTCCGATCATAGAATGAGCTTGACCATCACCTTGACAACACTGGATATGCCAAAAAACAGTGGAAGCGGCAACAATAGGATGATAGATTGACCCAGCAAGGTATTAAGAATCTATATGAGAAATGGACAGAGAATCTTATTGAGAAGGGACACAGAAAAATAACTCCCTTCTTCATCCCATATTTTATTACAAACATGGGATCTGCCCTGCTTGGAGTGGACACTGGTTTCATGGGTCCAAACTACTCTATCTCAATTGCCTGTGCCACCTCGAACTACTTCTTTTATGCTGCAGCAAATCATATTCGCATAGGCGAAGCTGATATAATGGTTGCTGGTTGTACTGATGCTGCAATCATTCCAATTGGTGTTGGTGCGTTTGTTGCATGTAGAGCACTGTCACAGAGGAACCATAACCCTAAAACTGCATCTAGGCCTTGGGACAAGGAACGTGATGGTTTTGTCATGGGTGAAGGAGCTGGAGTACTGGTATGATCTAGAAACACTATTCTGATACTTTTTTTTCCAGCCTATGGAGTGGTAGTTTTTATTCTTTATCAGCAATCTGTTAGAATATTTTGTGCCGGGTTTTGGTATGCCCAGGGGTCATATATATCTGTAGTTGACTTCGCATTTTAATTATTAAATCAGTTGTCATTTTTCTGTCACTACTACGTAGTGATAAGAAGTCACATTTTTTTCATGGCGTCTTGAATGTCAGATTGTGTATATTCTAATTAGTAGTTGTCAATTCGGAAAAGGTCATGGAGAGTCTAGAACATGCAATGAAGCGTGATGCTCCGATAGTTGCGGAGTATTTGGGAGGTGCTGTGAACTGTGATGCTTACCACATGACGGACCCAAGATCTGATGGTCTTGGTGTCTCATCATGCATTAAGCAAAGTCTTGAAGATGCTGGTGTTGCACCAGAGGAGGTAATAACATTTTCCTTTTTTTCACTCATACAAGACTCCTTGTTCATTTGTCCTGTTATCTCTATGTTTTATAGTACCAAGTTATTTGTCACCCATTCATGTGATTTGGCTTGCCTCTAAATTTTGATTGTGACCTTTTCAGTGCAATTAGCTCATATGAAACACTCATCTTCATCTGTCCTGCTATGGATAAGCTTTTATTTGTTATGCAATCTGAACACTGTTATGCAACTAACTGAAATTTGTTAATGCTAATTTCTGGCACAGTTTATACTCTTAATAACGCGATAGTTCTTTGATGTTATAGGATCATGCTATAGAACTAATCTGTTAACATCAAACTAAGATTGCATTTTTAATGTGATGAATAAGTGTATATATGACTTGTAAGGGCTGAGTTTTGACTTTGCAAATGCTTTGAGGTTCCGATGAATGAAAAAGCTCACATAATATTTCAGGTCAATTACATCAATGCTCATGCCACCTCCACCCTTGCTGGTGACCTGGCAGAGGTGAATGCCATCAAGCAAGTCTTTAAGGACCCATCTGGCATAAAAATAAATGCAACCAAGGTACTTTATCTAAAGTATTTCACTTAAACGAGTTTGATTCGTATGCCTGTCCTAACATGATTTTCCATTTGCAGTCAATGATTGGACATTGCCTAGGTGCATCAGGAGGTTTGGAGGCCATCGCTACTGTTAAAGCAATAACTACTGGATGGGTTCATCCGAGCATAAACCAATTTGTAAGTAGTATTGCACAGCAGATTCACTAGAAAACTTTTAGAAAACTGAGCTACGTTATCTATTACTTGCAGAACCCAGAGGAAGCGGTTGAATTCGACACAGTACCTAATGTGAAAAAGCAGCATGAAGTTAACGTTGGTGGGTGTCAACAACTATTTAGAATTCAACACTACTCTCCTTTTCCATTCTTCATATATCTCCGACTTCTTATTCCTATGCTATTGCTCTGCAGGTATCTCTAATTCCTTTGGATTTGGAGGGCACAATTCTGTGGTGGTATTTGCACCATTTACGCCATAATATGTTTCTTGCTTCACAAATATCGTGTCCATCTATATATGTTTTGTTTGAGGGAACAACTTATCTGATAGCCAGCAACATTACAAAATGAAAAAAAAATCATTGCATTTAGAAAGTCCATGTTCAGTTAGATTGAGAGCGGCTGTAAAACGTTGTTTTGCGATGATTTGTAGTGGTTCGCACTTTGCTCATGTAATGGAAGAGGTGGGAATTTCACGAATTGTTCTGTAGGTCAGGAATGTATTGGAGGCCAGAAATTGTTCTGTACTATTGGAATCGAATAGTTCTACGCAATCGCAATTCTTTTGTTGTACTCGAAGGGGGAAAGGAAAATATTTTTATATCTGTTTCACGGACGGCTAAATGCTAATCCAGGTATTTCGATTGCGATGTGCAACACTTCTATTTTCTGGCGCGCAATAGTACAGATGATATTCATAAAGTGCACGCTAGTGTTTTCAGATTATATACTGCCTCATCTGTTATCTTCCCTTTTCTTTTTTGAAAAGTGAGTAGGAAAAACAATAAAATTCAAAAATGCTTTTGTAGAATCTTTTCAAGAAAATTAGTAAACGTTTTAAGAGGGTTTCAAGACAAAATAGGAAAAACTTTTAAAAATTCACCGTGAATAACTCAACGGCACCTCCCCTCTTCGGAGGCCCATTTTCAGCCCAGCAACTAAGCCCACGAAACGCCCTAACACTTTTGGGAGGCTTATAGTTCCCTGGCTGCTCGCTTGCTGTCAGAAAATTCTATGTATCACTGTCACCTCCCGGAGCGACAGTTGTATTCGAGTTCAGATGAACAAATGGCGAGAGCACAAGGTTTTAGCACCCCGTCACTCTACAAATCCAAGAATAGAGCACAAGAACGGCGATGGATCTTGCAACCCCATGGACTCCTCCAAATCTCCAATTCCCAATTGCCATCTAGGCGTGTGTTTTCATTTCCAGACTAAACGCACAAGCACTAAGAGAGATAAAGACAGCCATGGCGCCTGACGGCCGGGCTTGATATCCCCAGGTTTTTAGTCTTTCACCTCACCCTGCGGTTTTATCTAGTGTGGGTGAGCTGATTTTTGATGCGTTAATTAAGATCTCAAGCCAGTATATGACTTC
>VSTD030003806.1:0-10657 GCA_008808055.3 Sporobolus alterniflorus | reverse complement strand
CTCCCCCATAGCTGTTTTAAGCGTAACATATTGATACAATTATAGAATTCTAGTTTTCAAACAATGGAGAATCAGAACTTGTCTCAATAACATCTATTGTTTCCCATGTTCTATTCTAAATGCATAAAAATTGATATAAACTTTGGAGCAAGTTAACTATGCTTATTTATTTATTTAATGAAAAACGCTTGTTGACAAGTTAAACATGTTTTAACCTTGACCTATTGCTACACTTATGGAATTTTATTTTCCAAACGATGAATAATCTGAACTTGTCTCAATAACAAAAATTGTTCTCCGTGTATAAAAATTGATATAAAATTTGGAGCAAGTTAACTATATATTTTTAGTTATAGAAAAATGTAAAATGATAAGAAAAATAGACTGCTGATTTTGACCCAAAATGAGTTATGCCAATCAGAATGACGTGAATCTTTTTAGGTACCGAAAGATGTGGCGGGACCACCCGAATTGACATGTCAGCCGATGTCCATGTGGAAGTGAGTCGCGCAAGGGGGTTTGGTGTGATTTCTTCAAAAATCACGTCAAGTGAACTGACGCGGCTGAAAAGGTCCAGATTTGGAAATAAAAATTTTCTGAGTTCATTTGTAGAATATTATTTTAAAAAGAGCCAAAATATGAAAAAAATCGATATGTGGTGAGGCGTGTTGGCGGCGAGCAAGGATTGAAAGAACCATGAAAAACAAAAAAACCGGTCCGGCTCGGTTTCAGTTATCGACTGGTTTTTGGAGAAAACCGAAGTGGGTACTATAACAAAAATGGTTTCGGTCAGTTCACTATGTGAAAAAGCCAAAGCGGAGACGCGCGTAGAGGAAAAAGGTAGACGTGCCAGCCGCGCGTCTCCAACGTCACGTCTCTACGCGTCTCGCATTATGCCCCAATCAGAGACGAGCCCCCTAAAGGCGCGTCTCCCATTACAAATCCAAAAAACAAAAAAAACAAAATGGCACCGTTGACGGTGTTGACGATTGACAGCGTCCACAGCAGCCGGCCTCTAGACCCGCCGGGCTCTAGATCCATCGCCGGCCTCTGGCCCTAGCACAAGAAGAAGGAGGGCAGCTACCAGGCCATCGCAAGAAGGACGAGGAAGGAGGAGGTTTCCTGGAGGCGGCGGATCTGAGGTCCTGGCGGTGACCATAGGCCCTAACAGTGGCAGATCTAAGGCAGCGGTGACCTCAGGCCTCCGGTGGCCCTCCATGGGCCGGCCTTAGATCTGGTGGCCATGTGCCGGCCTCAGATCCAGCCCCTACAACAAGAAGGGGAGAGGGGCGCCTGTGACTTGAAGAAGAATGGGAGAGCACAATGTAGATGAAGTTGAGGTTGCCATTGCTAACCTCCCGAACGGTGGAGTTGAGGCCGCTGCCAAAGAGCGAGGCGAGGGCCGGCGTGGCCTTAATGTAGGCGACCAAGGTTGCCTCGTCGAGTGGGCAGAAGCCCTGCTCCGCCTCCACAGCCATGGATGAAGCTGGCTGGTGGTGTCAGAACCGGAAGAGATGAATAGTTGGGAGGGAGAGAGGAGTGGGGCTCGGGAGTTTGGGGAGGAGTGGCGGCGACTTGTGCGATGTGGTCGTGAGAAGAACACAGACAGCGAGGCACACCCCTAGTCCTCCAAGCTAAATTATCTTGCAATTCATCTTTCACGAAGCTTAATAGACTCTTGATGCATCCATTTGGCATATCTCGTATTCAATCCTGCGGCCATCACTCATGCTCCTCTCATGGCAGCCATAAAAGCAACCTCCAAAAATCAACACCAAATGGTTTCTTTTTTTTCTTTTTTTCTGTGAAACACCAAATGGTTTCTGGATAGCTTCTCCAGCTTATCCGTAACTCTGCGTAGTAGGGAATTGAGCGCTTACTCAAAACGACACTTTTGAAAAAAAGCCAAAGTGAAGGCTCCTCCAAACAGGTCTAATGTTGTATCATCTATTTGTGTTATCTTATTTCTCTTTAACCATTTTTTATCATCTCATAATGCTACCATTTGTTACCATAGATCTACCTCTTCATATTTTTAATCATTACTAGTGGAGTGTCCGCGTGTTGCTATGAATACCTACTATAATATATGTATAGCAGAGTGCCCGTACGTTTTTGCGGAACTAACTCACTTATTTTGTTTCTCTTGAAAGTGTGTAATGTGACCTTTTTTTGGAAAAGAAGGAAAAATCACTGTAATTAACGTGAAATGTTCTCATAATCAAGTAGTGATAAACATGGTGAACATGTTGTGGCTTATTAGAAGGTATGGATACTACCCGAACAAAATACAATCAATATAAGCATGTTGCTCATAATATTTATGAATAATACAGTAACTTGTTTTGCTACAGAACATTTCATCTCTTTATATCTCTGTCATAAAAGATGGTGCCCTTTGAAGTCATTATTGATCATGAAGTTGCTGAGTATGTTAATTGCCACAAAAAATTGTATTTTCAAATTTTGAATTGCCTCTGCCTTAATTCACATGTAGCTGGATCAAAGTGCACTCTACTGAAGGGTGTTGTCTCGAGGCAACGTTCTAATAGTTTAGACAAAACAAAGATGTATTACTGAAGAAGATTATTTTTGAATTGTTGAGAAGAGAACAAAAAAAAAGAAAATTACTTAGATGATTTGCACATAGCATTGTAGCTACAACAATAGTACGTTGAGAAGTACATTTCTTTCAGGCAATCAGGTTAGCAGGGAGTGATTTGTCCCATGCTACTAACTTCACAATTTGAAAACTACAAAATGATCTAGAATTCAGAAGAAAGAAAGGAGCTTTTAAATAAAGCTTACGTTGTATGAGAAATATATATGCATACCTCTTATCCATTAGACAAATATTTTTAAATGAGATTCTTCTATCGTAAGGCTGTTCTTGAATCCCACAGAGCTTACATACAAAACCATCCCAATAACATCTATCATTTTTTTTAAAAATAGAGATAATTAATAGGAGCTAACAAGTTGTATGAAACGACCTACATTAGCTGAAAATGAAGGACATGCGTACCAGAAGGGCTGTTGGGCAACGCAGAAGGTACATCGAACCTTCTTACTGACAATGTTGCCAATATAGTTCATGCACCATGTTTTTCCATGGAAAACATAGGACATGAACCTTCAGATTTCTTTATCATTCAAGCTCACAAGATTCTTTGCCGTGTTTTTCATGGGAATTCTGGGGGAAATTGAATTAAACAATGACTAAAACTAACAATGGCGCTTTGCTGCATTGCCCATTTCACTATTAACGTGTGCAACAGCGCGAGTGCAGTTTTGGATGACACTGAAGGTCTTGACCATCAAGGCTTGAAAATGACTATGAGCATAGCTAAGAAATAATTTCTTTTTCCCAAAACTTTACATAGATATTAGAAATGGATCCTCGTCTACAAAATATTTTGTCGCACTCCCATGAGTTAACACACACTTTTGTTTTTTTATAAAAAAATCGTTTTCTACTTTTGAAAAAGATTTTCTTGCGGCCATATGCATCTGAACCCCTTTTTCGGTGCTTAGTAAACAATAGAAACAAAGACACACTCTTACGCACGCAGCAACCTATATCACACATGACTTTAAGCCGCCGCCACATGCTAACAACAAAGTGGAGATATGTAACCTGTTGAATATGCCTTCCCATCAAATCTGCTTTGTTGACATGAAATTCTTTATCGCCCACATCTCATTTGCTTAAACCTGCTTTTTACTTCTAGCTTAGAACGGAAATTATTCCAAATCCATGCTCCCTTTCGTAGACTTTAATTAAAATCCTCAAGATATCCAGGTGGGAAGATACCCCTGTCACCCAATGGAACGGACGATTCCCTTTTGGCTCCTTTTGAGATAACCGTACATTTATATGTATTCTTGTGTGCTTATTTAGCTAGTGATGTGAAGGGCTGATGTTGGGGGCGTGCACAGAATCGTATGTCTTGAATTGGACACGTTTCTAGTGCTAACAGGCCGAGGACAAATCGATGACATAAACAAGATGGACACCTGGCACACCTTGATCTTTTTTCCCTTTGTTTTTTAAGAGCAAAGGTGTGAACCTTTACTTGGGAGTTAAACCAAACAAAGGAGATGGGTGTGTGAAAATAAACATATATCAGCATTGTTAAAGCTAGATCGATTGAGACTTGATGAATCTAGAAATATTGGCAGATCACCCTTTAATTAATGAGGCATGCTAGCTTTTATGAAAATCATTCAATTTCGTATAGACTACATATTCTCTTGTTTATGTTATTACTTTTTAATTCATTTAGTACGAACTTTACTATTCTGCTTGCCAAATAAAGCTTGTTAAACACCATTTAATCAATGATCATGTATGAGATCCTATGATAGATCGAGGCTTGCTTGGCAGATGGAGGCGGTAATGGTCCGATCCCTCCCTTTCTTGACGACGGCCTATCAGCGACTCCGTCTTGCGGTTGTGACTATGACTTACTGGATTAGTAGCAAGCAATTATATATCTGGGTACTAATTTAGGGACCTGATGGGAGAAATCAATAATAGATACACTTCTGTAATGTATGCATGTCATTTCAGGTGTTTGTGTGTGCGTACTTTAACAATAATGAGGGGGACTAGATGGAGGCTGACACATGACCTAATGGACATTTTGATGACTTGTGTAATTGACAGTAGAGTCTGCTAAGGCACTAGAGGACACCGATCTCTCCCCCAAGATTTTCACGAAAGTATTTTGATTGACATGTCATCGTGAGACTAGTCGTCGTTCATGGAAAACCAGTCATTGTGCAGTTGGTTTAGCTTGGGGTTGGGCGCTATATTAGGATTATTAGCGAAAGAGTGGACCATAAATAGTCGTCACCTATTAGCTAAGTGGATTGGATTCTTGCTTTTAGTTCCACTAATTGTTACGTGACTTGATTATCTGAAAAGCGAGAAAGTCTCTTACTGTCAGCCAGCGAGAGAAGTTTTTTGTCAGAATCCTAAATCTTGAATTAAAGAGTAGCCCGAAGTAATCAACATATTGAAAAAATTCAGTTGATGCAATAATACCAGCACTTTTCTCTATTTATTGGGTGCCTGCCACCATGCATGTAACCGTGCTCTCACTTGTCAATGCTCTCTGTAGCTTTTAAATGATTTCAACATAAGTTTGAACTACCTCCAACACGGTCAATTGCTCATCAAATGTGCCGATGTCGCCTTGGTGGAACCACTTGGGGTGGAGTGATCAAGCTCACTCTCTGGTCGTCCGCGGTTGTGTCTTTGCGCCATGGTAGAAAAAATTCAGTGTGGAATGCCTGTGCTCATTGTAATGCGGTGCACGAGTTGGTCGATGCGGAGCGCGTCTCCCTTGTGTGTTTTCAAGAAACTAAACTCGAGTCAATTACAGACTTTGATGTAATTCAATTAGTTGGAACTAATTTCGACTATGTCTTCCTTCCCGCTGTGCAAACTCGAGGTGGCATCCTGGTGGTGTGGCGCGCCAATGCATGGGTCACCTTTGGTTCGTCTTCCCGGTTGTTCTTGGTGTCCATCAGGCTTCGACAGGTGAGCGACAGGTCTGAATGGTGGCTAACCACAGTCTACGGCCCGAGCAGGGATGAGGACAAACCTTCGTTCCTCGCTGAACTGCATGACCTGAGACAAGTTAGAACCAGCCCATGGCTGCTGGCCGGCGACTTCAACATGATCTATCACGCCCAAGATAAAAATAATGACCGGGACAAGCGCCGCTTGATGGGGTCAGTTTTGCCATTTCTTGAACGAGGCTTCCCTTCAAGAGGCTCACCTCAATGGGAGACTATTCACATGGAGCAACGAGTGGGAGCACCCCACCCTGGAGCGTATTGATCATATCTTCTTCTCCAATGAGTGGGAAATGATCTACCCCGAGCATGAGCCCCACTCGTTGTCGTCTCTCTGCTCGGATCACGCTCCCCTCCTCCTTCGCATGGACGATGAAAGCTAGGCTAAAAAGAGGTTTCATTTCCGCTTCATCTGGACCCGGTTCCCAGGATTCACCGATGTGGTCGACCGAGCGTGGCACTGTCCATTGGGTAATGTCAGTCCCTTCGCTCGCCTCAACTAGCTCCTACGTAACACGACATGATTCTTAAAGAGCTGGAGTAGCCATCATGTCAGTAACATCAAGTCCCAGCTTGAAATCTCTAAGGAGGTTGTTCACATGCTTGAGGCGGCAAGAGATCGCCGACAACTTATGGCTCACAAGGAGGAGCTCAGACACGAGCTGAAGTTGAAGTCCTTGGCACTGTCTTCACTGCTGAACCATAGCAAGGCAGGAGTCACGCATTGCATGGATCAAGGAAGGGGACGCTCCAACCCACTTCTTCCATGCGCATGCCAATGCATGCCGAAGGAAGAAGGTCATCAGGTCACTCGATCACAATGGTCAAATGTTGGTCGATGAAAGCCGAAAAGCTGAGGCCCTCTTCAATTTCTTCGATGATGTTCTCAGCACCCTGTCGCAAAGGCACCGGGAAATTAACCTGGACCTTCTTGACTTGCCTCAGCTCAACCTCTTGACACTATCAGAGAGATTCACTGAACAGGAGGTTCTAAGCGTTATCCGCTCACTGCCACCGGACAAGGCACCAGGGCTCGATGGATTCACGGCCCACTTTCTATAGATGGCCTAGAACACGATCAAATCTGAGGTTATGCTCGCCTTTGACGCGTTCTGGCACCTCAACACCAGGAAATTTCATGCTATCAATGAGGCAATCATGGTGCTATTGCCTAAGTCCCCGAACGCGGTCACTATCAGGGACTACCGTCCAATTTCCCTCATCCATGTGCTCGGGAAGCTCTACTCCAAGGTGTTTGCGAATTGCCTCGCGCCGTGGCTGGATGAGCTTATTCATGTCGCCCAGAGCATCTGCTACATTCAGGACAATTTTAGATACATCCAGTCAACAACCAAGCTCCTGAGCGCAAGAAGGCATCTGTCGCTGCTCCTAAAGGTGGATATCTCCTACGCTTTCGACTCAGTCTCATGGCCGTTTCTCATCAATGTCATGTCGCATGTGGGATTCCCAATCGCTTGGAGGGAATGGATCTTGGTTCTACTCTCCTCAGCAAGTACACGAATCCAGCTAAATGGCGCACAAGGCAACTGCATGTGGCACGCCAGAGGATTGCGGCAAGGTGGTCCTTTATTGCCTATGCTTTTCTTGTTAGTGATGGAGGTGCTCAACGGCTTGTTCCGTAAAGCGGATTATTGGTTGCTGCTGCAGTAATTGCCGCCCCGACACATACCCTTCAGAGTTTTTGTGTACGCTGATGACGTGGTGCTCTTCCTTAGCCCGATGCAGGGGGGATCGACAACTCACCAATGCCATCTTTGAGCTTTTTGAGAGTGCCTCGGGCCTTGGATGTAACATTGCTAAGTGCCAGGTCATTCCTATCCAGTGCGATGCGGACCAAGTGGCACTCGCCCAACACCTATTCCCATGCCCAATCATGGAGTTCCTGATCAAGTACCTGGGTATACCCCTCTCAACTGGTAAGCTACCGAAGGCCGCATTCCAACTGCTCATCGACAAGATGGTCGACAACTTGTCGGCCTGGAGAGGTAGAATGATGCACCGCAGCAGTCACCTCACCCTTATCAAAACCACCCTATCTTCTATCCCGATCTACTCGGCGATCAGTCATGCCTTCCCTCCTTGGGTGCTAAAGGCGTTCACAAAGATTTCCATATCATTCTTATGGTCAGGCTCAAAATCAACGCATGGCAGCAAGTGCCTAGTGGTCTGGGACAGGGTACAACAATCATTACAGCTAGGCGGCATGGGTATCCATGATCTGAAGCTCATGGGCGTGCCTTGCATCTACAGTGGCTATGGCTTCAGCGCTCTGACCCAAGCAAACCTTGGGCCTCAATGCCAGTGACCGACGATGCTGCGACTCGGTCCTTCTTCAGGGCTTTGGTTGCAGTTACCGTAGGGAACAGTGCCTACACCCTCTTCTAGTCGGAGCGATGGCTGAATGGGCAAGGCATAAAGGAGTTGGTGCCGGATCTACTGGCGGTAGTGCTGACAAGGCGCCATAACAGTCATATGGTACACTCAGCTCTGTCGGACAACACCTGGTTGTGGGACATTGTTGGCCCCCTAACTCTCCCATTGCTTATTCAGTATGTGCAGGTTAGGGAATTGGTTGACGTTGTTCAAGTGAACAATGATAAAGATTTGGTGTCGTGGAGATGGAGTCGCTCGGGGGTGTTCTCCTCTAGCTCAGCTTATGTGGCGATGTTCGTAGGTCAGGGTTGCAGGGAGCTAAGGAGCTCTAGAAAGCTAAGGCGCTGCCAGAACAAAAAAAATTCTTTGGTTAGCTCTCCAAGATCGGTGCTGGATGAGTGATCGACTACACAGGCATGGGCTCGCCAGTGATCTCACCTGCGCCCTCTGCTCGTATCACACCAAAGATATCGGGCACCTCCTCCTAGGGTGCATGTTCAGTCGGGAAACTTGGTATCTTATGCCGCGGAAGTGTGGTTGGCCTCACCTTGTGCCAGCAGTGAGCGATGGCATGACCACCTGGTGGTTGCGTGCGCGAAAGCTGGTTCCCAAGCCGCGGAGGCCGGTCTTTGACTCGCTAGTTCTCATAGTATCCAGGGCCATCTGGCTCCATAGAAATGACAGGGTCTTCAATAGGGCTAGCCTGTCGTGGCCGTCTTGGTTCAGCGGTTAGAGCTCTCGCTAGAGGATTGGTGTAAAGCGGATTTGGTAGCCCGTTCGATGCTTTATAGAGAGTAGGCATTAGTTACTCCAGGTCAGGGCTCTCTCTTTGAGCCCTGTAACAAAAAAACTCTCCTATTCCTTAATGCAAAACGTGCATCAGGATCTTGAAATAAAACACGGTCAATTATTTAGCCATAACAATTTGTGCAATTTACGCACGAAACAGTATAGTTGCCATATCATACCCCCCTTAGGGTGATCTCATATCCAATCAAGATACTAAGCAGGTCAGCTAACTAAAGTTATGATTGTTAGATGCTGTTGCTATGCAGTAAGAACAACCTGTTAATTGTCCTGCTTGCAGCCGCACAGCAATGCCTATTAGTGGAGAGAACTTGCCACCATGATGATTGATGGCATTGTATGTGCACCTTGTGATTCAGTGGAGGAATATATCCTGTGCTCCCACGGGTTATGTGCTCCCGTGCTCCCATATTAAAAAAGCATCTCAAAAAGTTTAATTGTGTTATCTCACTGTAATTGGGTTCCCTAGAGGTTTAATGATAAGAGTCTGACCCTGACACATTTAATTGCGTTATCCTGTTTGTGCCATTTTGTTTTCTATTTTTCAGGTGTATCTGATGAAGTCACGTTGCAGCTACCAATCTTATTGTTATATGTTGAGATCAAAGCTAGCATCTAAAATACTCCCTTGGTTCTGAAATTATTGCCGTTAGTTAGGACAAAAAAATTAATTCATTTTGAAACTAGAATTCTTGTCCTAACCACAACAATTTTAGGATGAATGAAGTAGTAAGGAACAAGCTTGGGTAGAAAAGTGAATGCAAGGGGCCAAAAATTGAAAACTCAAAATGAGGCATGAGTTTTACAAGTCTTAGAGGAGTGACGTGCTACTAAACAAATTTAGAGAAATATTTTGTATTACTATCTCTGTTTTAAAGTTGTTATCGTTAGAACAACAAATATAGTTTATTTTTGAAATATAATTATTATCCTAAAAACAATAATTTAAAAACAGAGAGTTCAATTAATGTTGCTGAAATACCCACATCACTATTGCATTGTGAATAACTACTGAGGATTGTGAAACACATTGTCTCCTTCAACTACTTGCCAACCATGAAAATATAGGAGTACATGGAAATTTAAAAGTAAAAATGACTAAAAGTTACTATGCTTTGCAGTCATATCTTATTTTGCCACAAGAAAACATTGTCTTACCTTCTATATATTAGAAAGTCAACTAAGAAGGAAATTATAGAAGCTATATCTAGCTCTTTATGGTAAATATTTGTGTTTCCTGTGTGCTGAGTGAAACTAACAGATCAATAGCATCACCTCAACAGAAAATAGGACCTTTTTATTTTGAGTAGTATAAAGAAATGTATGATCTAAAAGGTTCCCTCCAAATAGTTACAGGAAAATGTTTCATGCAGAACTATTTGCATACAACTTGCATTGAGTACACCAATGTATTCACTACAAGAATTTAGGTGACTTTTAGCAGCCAAAAAATCCTCGAAAATAAGTCATTCCCATAAAAACTAGCTTATTTCTGGCACCATTTCACTTATTTTCGACGGTATTAACTGTTGCAAAATAAATGTTGAAAATAAGGTTATTTTTTATGACTAGAAAATAATAAAATATTATTTTATTATTTTCAGCGGGTTTTTTCTAGGCCCCAAAAGCGGTTTTTTTGCTGTCCGTCTGATGCTATATTATGGGTTTCAATCTAAGTTGATTAACGCCTAAGACTACTGCTAAACTCACATCTTCGAACATCTAGAATACTTTAAAATATCATATCCAAAAAGAGAAGAACCAACAACCCTTTTGCAACGTCTCTGGTAAAGGTTATGAGTGCAACTGTAATCCTCTGTTTCCACGTATAGGAGTTTGGCAGAAAGATGCAGGGCAACGTGAGGCCTTG
>VSTD030003805.1:0-10658 GCA_008808055.3 Sporobolus alterniflorus | reverse complement strand
GATCTCCTCCAGCTTCGTAACACCGTTCATGTAAGAAGCGATGCTAGAGGGTGTCATCGCTGAATAAAATAAACAATAAATAGTTAGTAGAGTAAAATGATAAATAAACATAAAACATGTAATTAATCTACGTTGGCTTGATTAATTAGCATGCATAATTGCATAATATATTCCGCATCACCGTTGGGCAGAAACGAAATATATATAAAAATGGGTAGAGCATATAAACAAATCAGCTTTGGCCAGAAATAATTTACATGCAATTTAATAATCCCATAACGTCAAGTAAATCAATCATAAACATAATTAATCTCTGAAAAAATTTCTCGTTGGTTCCATTAATTCAGAGACATCATAAGAATATTTTTCAACAATTTTCCATAACTTTTCTAGCAACACATAATTATTTAGCAGATCATTAAGCTAAAATAGTTACTGAAAAACAGAAAACAAATTCTGGAAATTAAAATAAAACCCTGAAGTCTTGTGGGCTTCAAAATCAGTCGTGGCCTGAAGGCATAGAATAGCCGGCGACACAGGCCGCACTCAGCCTGCCCGCGTGGCTCCCCCTGATCCGTCCAGTCGGGCCTAGAGCATGTGGGCTGTTACTTGGCAGGCCGCCATCAATCTCAGCCGTTCATCCGAGATGGACGATTGGCAGCAATTATCGGGGATATATAAAGGAGGAAACCAGTCGGGTCTTAACCCTAACCCCATTCACGCCCACCATTTTTTGGGAGTGCAGTGGATTGAGTGGTGCGCTGTGCGCTAGCCATTCGGTCACGGTGGTGGGCCGAGCCAATGGCGGCGCGGTGGCGCCTACGCGCTAGGTTCGTGCGTCTCATCACCGGTGCCAAAGCTTGAGGGCGCAGCTTCATGAGGACACAGCCCAGCCGATGACTTCTTCATCGCCGCAACGTATGGCTCCTTCATCAGGCAGCGCGAGGCTACATCAGGCGGCCCAGCTTCTTCCCGGTGGATGGACTTCAACCAGTGTCTTCATCCTGGTGCTGGCCCGATCTGGTCTCCCTGACTCAGGTGCCTGGTGGATGTCAACCAGGCAAGAAATGGTGGTGCAAATTCAGTCCGCCCCAGGCCGAATCTAGCCAAGGACCGGTCAGATCCGGTCGGGTGCGGTGGGCTTTGGCAAGCCGGCATCTTAGCCACAACTTTATGCTAAGATAAGTGCCCGCTGCCATCTTTTGTTATTAGGATTTGCTGGTTCTCATGATTTGATCTTTTCCCTTTTTGATTTCAAGTGAGGTTTGCTCCATTTTGGCTTCTTAGCCGGGCCCCCTGCTTCTCGATTCGATCCGGTTCATTTAATTGAGTCATCTTTCATATTATGCAAACCCTGACCCTAATCATCATTACTTAATTAACATACCATGACCTTAATCATGAGTTAATAAGACCTAAACATGACTTAATAGGATATAATCATGACTACTTAATCATGTCATGAACATTTAAACAGAATGACTCTAGATGTAACATGTGACCGGCTCATGATACCAAATGTAGACATCATGGCATAAATATGAACATAAGAACCGTCACACTAGATCTACAACACTAATGAATGCACGTCAAGAACTCATACCGTGTCCGAGAGGAAGTTCATCGGCCATGAACGTAGTCGATCGTGTTCCTGCTTCTTGCGTCTGTCATCGAAGGAGATCTATCCTTTCCTGAGGCCTGTACTGGTACTGTTCGGGTACAGGCGTCAGGTAGGACGCCATCGGCGGTGGCTTTCAGACTGATGCAGGCGCTCCTCGATTGGTGAGGGGAAATTTGGGGTTAGGGTTTCTCATGAAGAACGTTGGCTCACTGCGTGACGTCGTACACCCTTTTTTATATAGCGCGTGCTCAGATTTGAGGCTGCAACCATGACTGGGTTGTGCCTCTGATCAAGACGCGTGAAAATGGATCTCCCTTTGCTTCTCATTGCATTATCCCAGATTTATTGATTTCAGACTTATTTCATTTTAATTTATTTTTCATGAGATTTACTACACTCTCATTTATTTTTTAGGTTTTGTGGGTCGGCTAAAAGATCACGGCAAACAGAATAAAAACGAATGGATGAAGTACAGTATATGCATTTATTCTAGCAAGTTCTAGACCACAAACTCTAATAATTTTGTTGGTACAAAGTTAGCTGCTTGTTGTTGAAATAAGGAGAGCAAACTCCAGGCCACATGTTGTTCAACGAACTACTAATCTTAAGTAAACTAGCATTTAATCAGTGCATAGTTTTCCCCATAGGTCTCTCAGGACCTGAGATATACGCATGCGCACAACCTACAGATTAGCAAGCATGCTACCCAGTATATATCTCGTTCTCACATTACTCGTCCATCACACCGTAGTAGCAGCTGTTATGCTGTTTTTGGTATACAAGTACGATGAATATACTCCTGTGATGTGCTAGTACGTGTCATCAACTCGCTGTGGACCATACTCCAGTTCAACCTTTTATTTCCTTTAGCTAATTAATACTCCTCTGTTCTGTTTTTCTTGTTGTTAGGACAAATTCTGTAGTGCAAATTTGCGCTGGTTGGCTTGTCCTAACGACAAGTCAAAAAAAAGACCGGAGGGAGTAGTTCATATTGTTATTTGAACGGGAATTGTTAGTCTGCAGCTTCCGCTGGGAATGTAGAGGTTAGGTTTTGAGAGAATAGTTAAACGGTGGTACCTTGGCCATAACCAGTTACGTGTTTATATAGCCAGGTACAGCCTCTGTCGTGACAAGTACATCAAGATTATATAGGATCCTTATACATGTTAAGAAATAATGTTACATCAAGGCTAGCTATCAGGCTAATAATCCTATACCAAAGATATAAGATATCAATCACATATTTACCTAAACACACATGACAGGATCAGGACAGGATCCTAACCATACAAGGCAAATAACCTTGAGCAGGATATTATATTCCTAATATTCCCCCTTAATCACAATGTGTTGGACATGTTGATATTGTCTCTGAATTGCCATAGCAATGACTTTCCCAAGGGTTTAGTGAAGCCATCAGCAAGTTGATCCTTCTATGCTATTGGCCTCATATCAAGCAGCTTATGTGCAACACGCTCTGGTACAAAATGAAAGTCAACTTTAATGTGTTTCATTCTGGCATGGAATACTGGATTGGCTGATAAGTAGGTCACACCTAGATTATCACATTAGAGTCTGGCAGCTGAAGGATGTGAGATCTTGAGTTCCTTGAGCAGAGTTTGCAATCACATGAGCTCAGCTGTAGCATTGGCTAACACCTTGTATTCGGCTTCTGTACTAGATCGTGACATCGTTGCCTGTTTACTAGAACTCCATGATATCAAGTTAGGTCCAAGAAATATAGCAAAGCCCCCTGTCGACCTTCTATCATTAGGGCATCCTAACCAATCCGTATCCGAGAAGCCACCGAGAATCAGAGATGGTGATTTTACAAATTTTAATACATGTCCAAGAGTTCCCTTAACATACCTCAAAATTCCCTGAACTCTTTCCCAATGAGCTGTTGTTGAACAGTGAAGGAACTGGCACACACGGTTCACGACAAAGGACAGATCAGGGCATGCCAACATAAGATATTGAAGAGCTCCTACCACACTTCTGTATTGCGTAGCATCCTTAGGCCCAAGAGGCTCACCATCCGTGATCAGAAGTTTTTTAGATGGTACCATGGGAGTGATCACTGCTTTACAATTTTCCATGTTCACTCGGTGCAAGATATCATTGGCATTTCCTGAGTCATCAGAAGACCTTCTTTCATACGTGTGACTTCCATACCGAGGAAATAGTGCACATCACCTAGATCTTTGAGGGCAAACTCTTGATTCAATTCCTTCACAAGATGATATGTAAACCTTTGTGTTGAGCTTGCCACAATGATATCGGCCACGTAGACTAACACAAACATGGTGCAGTGTCGATCAGAGTAATGGAATAGAGATGAGTCTGCCTTTGATGACAGGAAGCCAAGATCCTTTTAGCTTCATACTCAACGAGGTGCTTGTTTGAGCCCATATATAGCCTTGTCTAGCTTGCAAATGTAATGAGGTGCACGCTTGTCTTCGTACCCGAGAGGTTGTCACATGTATACCTCTTCCTCAAGAATACCATGAAGAAATGTATTATGTACATCAAGTTGCCTTAAGCTTCTGTCATTGGATACTGCAAGAGAGATCACCGGTTTGATTGTTGCCGGTTTCACCAATGGACTAAATATCTACCCGGTACCTTTGCTTGAATCCTTTGGCAACTAGCCTGGCCTTGTACTTGTCAACTAAACCATCTAACTTCCTCTTGGTTTTGAATACCCATTTACAATCAATCACGTTTACTCCTTTCTTAGGTGACACAAGATGCCATGTATTGTTACTCTTCAAGGCCCTGAATTCAGAATTCATCGCTTCCTTCCGGTGCTAACTGCTCAGTGCTTTCTCCAAAGACGATGGCTCACTTGTGGTGCTAAAAACTATAGCGAATCGACCCATCAGTATAGATCTTAGGCTTAACAATGCCATGTTGAGAGCGTGTTGACATTCGCCGCGGAGTAGAACCGGTGGCCACAGACGACCCCCCAGCATTGATTCGGTCTGCAGCACCATGCTCTATTGACTCGACCACATGTTGCTCATGGGCTCGTCCCTCGATCGGAGATGAGGCAGCAGAGCCCAAGGCGGATTCTCTGCCATTGAGTGCTGCTGGCACCTACCCTGAAATTGAGACTGATCCTGTCCCTAAATCCACAACAGCTGGTGGCACATGATTCAAGGCTGCCCGCGCATCATCCTCAAGTGGTGTGACAGTATCGTCACACACCAAATCACGCTGCCCTATTCTTGTTTCTTCACCAATTGGCCTGATTTCTTCACCATTGCTCCTGATTTCTTCACCACTTTGAGCATCACTTGCCCCATGATCAGTACTCCTGCACACCTGTTCTGAATTTTCACCAGTATTATTAACCAAGGTTAGATCATCTATTAGTCATACACCATTATAATCAGGAAACAAGGTAATATCATGTAACATCTCATGTTTCGGAAACCCTAATCAAAGTCATTAGTAATTAATTAGGTGCTAATGCAATCCTAAATCCAAAAGTGAAATTTAAAAATCAAGTTTATATTTCAAACTATGGCGAAGTCAACCCAAATTTCACCTTCAAGGGAAATTCAAATTCTTGACCCCTATTTGCTTGGAATTTATTTTCCTGGAAACTAGGTGCAAAGAGGGGCTTGCCAGTTAAATTTCATCAAAATCCGAAGTCCCAACACTCTCCAAGGAAATTCTATTGAATTTCAACCCATAGAAACTTCCATGATTTTAAATTCAAAATCAATTTTGAATTTGAGGAAGTTTTTATAAGCAAAGTTGTTTCTTATCTCAAATACTTCCAGCCATAATTTATTTCAAAATTTTCTAGCCCAAGAAGGTGCTGTTTCGATCAAATCAAGTTTGAACACATTTGAAAATGGATTTTGATTGTTTTGAATTCATTAAACCGCCGCTAGGGCCCACCTGCCATTCACTCCCTCTCTCCTTCCCTCACTGCCAGGCGGGGCCCACTCCCCGGCTGGCCCACCCGTTGGCCTTCCTCGCTCGCTCCCTTATCTCTCTCTCTTCCCCTGCCTCCCCCACGCGTGACTCGGCACCGCCGTCCTCAGGCTGCCGCCCGACGACCGTGTGCCATAGCCGCCGCCCGACCGCACACCATCCACACTTAGACCCCTCCTCGCTCTCCTCCACGTGGCGCGCTTGTATCAAAGGCATTACAGGTATAATACATCGTGTGCGGTCCTATTTTTGAAAACCGCAGTGAGGATATGCTTAGATACCCATATAAGGTCCTCTTAACATGTGGCAAGCTAACAAGGGTTTACTTTATGCAATTTACTTTTCTATAATGATGCACCTACGAGAAGGTAAGAAGGTAAGTATCCTCTCGCCAGGTGATGTGAACCCCGGACCCATTGCCTCAAGGTGAGGTTTGTTTGAGGATAGTTTCTATCATGCGGTATGGACTGCAGTCTGTCATATGACAACTCACGACCATGTATCCAGGGTGAGTAGAGACTTGAGAATGTCTTGTGGCCACTTCCGCAAGACGTGAATACGTTCTTGTGACGTATGCAACGCGGTTCACGCAACATTAAACACGTAGGCGCCACTTGGAGGATAAGTGATGATGTATGTATGTGTATATTGTGCTCTTCTGCAGATACTCTAACCACGATTGCGTAAGCCAGATTCGATAGAGCTTACTAAGGGGATGGGTGTGACTGCCACCGACTATACGTACGCCTTATATATTGACAAGCTTTTCTTTTAGTGAGGAATGGATAAGACCGACATATATCACGACTTTGCATATGCATGTGCATGAATAAGATGATCTTTGAAAGCCATTCAATCCAACGAAAGTGAGAATCGAAAGGAAATTGAAATCCTCTCGAATTAGAAATCGTATCTTTTAAGTTCTATCAACTTTAATTGGTCATAACTTCTTCATTCTCATGTTAGATTCTTAAATCTCATGTTATTAATTTTTCTAATGCTTAGTTAAGTTGTAAATAAATAGAAAAGCTAGATGTAAATTAGTAAAATGGCTTTCCTAAATTAAAATGAGTAGGATGCTCATGTTCATGCACCAAATTGCACTTTGCACCCAATGCACTACACTAGTTAATGGTGGTCATCTTTTGCATATGCGGGTAGATTACGCAGAGCCGGAAGCGGAGGTCCAAAAAGGGCGCAAGACTAAGGAGTGTTCGGAGCTCCACAAGCGTCAAGTGGTGAGGACACTAATTTAGCTTGGATCAAGGCAAGCCACAGTGCATCTAATCAATGCCCTTGTCTTTTATTTTGAAGCTTTACTTTATGTTTTACTTGGTTGTGCATTAACTCTATAGGAATTAGATGACAAGCTAGTTGCATTAGGAGCTACCTTCTGGATTATCTTTATTGACCCTATCTTGGTGGAACATCGTTAGCTCACACTATGCTTAGATTATAGGTTACGGTAGCAGTCGAGTGGAGGCTCCCACTCACAAGATTTAGTGACTGATCTCCCTTTAGTCAGATGGTAATGAGTTGTTTGATAACCTGAGACCAGACGTGGCCCTTAGGTGGAAAGCGGAGACAACTGGTTGGAAAGGTCGGGAGTGGTATGTGAAAAGTCGGCACCTCCAAGATTATAGCCCCCACCTGTGTCGGTTAAGGACCGATGGGTTGACCCCTGCGAGCAAGTATTGAACGTACCGATCGCATATTGGTGATATGATCCCAGTAAGTCTAGTAGTCTGTCGTCAATAGATGCTTAACTTTGCCCCCACTACTTCATTAGTTGGCTCGAGAGAGAAACTGGGTACGGACCCGTGGATCGGTCAGCGACGTGGTGTGGATTGTATCAGGAGCCACTTTTCTCAGTAGTAGTGGCCCTGCTCAACTCTGTTGACGGCTCGTGAAATGTTGCCACGTACGGGGACCGCCCGTAGAAAGCGTACACCGGACATATGTGGACTGGCGTGGGAAGCGTACGTGTTGTGTTGGTCGAGTTTTCCCCTGCAGGGTGTACATCGATTCAAATCACCGCGACTCTTGGATATGAGTAACCACTTGTTTGTGGCAGTCATCACGTAGAGAAATCAGTGAACTTATTAGATTAATATTTATTACTGGATTATGATTATGCTTACTATAATTACTTGGTTGCAACCCTTGCTTGAATTATTTAAATGATAGTTTTTTGTTATAATGATTTGAATATAGCTGGTTCAAGAAAGTAAGAAAGGGTAGTAACTTGAATAGATCTAAAAATTGAAAGTAAGGACTCACCCTTAGCACGGGTTTGACATAGTTATATAGTTTATCCCTTTCAATCTTGCATGCTAGGAGTCGACTGTTTATGACCATGCTGATGGGTCAGTCTTGCTGAGCTTTACTTGCTCAGGCTTTACCTTGATGTTATTTTGCAAGTGTGTTCTTTCTCTCCCTATCGGCGTGAGCCGTTCTTGAGGTCAACATTTCTAGGGCAAGGTGTCGTTCTCGATCGTCGAGTGTCTTTGCTTCCGCAAAAATATTTTATTCTATATCTTCCGTGTAAAACTCTATAATCGAATTTAAAACTTAAATTATAATAAAGTTAACTTTTCAGAGCATTTTGGTATAATTTTCTGGTATGTGATGTATTATGCATCATTACTTCGGTAATTGTAGCCCGTAACGATCCTGGTTTGGACTAACTGTCCTTCCTAAGGGCGGGGGCGTCACATATCATTCCTTAACTGAGCCCCGACATTTGGATGCAACTTAGAGAAGGGGTAGATGGTTTCATCAAAGACGACATCATTGGATATATAGACGCACCCTGTGGAGGCATCAAGGCATTTAAAACCTTTATGTTGATTGCTATATCCAAGAAAGACACATTGCTTGGATCGGAACTAAAATTTGTGTTGATTGTAGGGACGAAGGTTAGGTCAACAAGCACACTCAAAGACATGTAAAGATAGATAGTTTTGCTTAACATGGAATAGACGCTCCAAGGGAGTTTCATAGTTATTGACTTTGCTGGGTGTATGATTTATGATATAAGTTGTTGTGCTGAAAGCCTCATCCCAAAACTTTAGGGGCATAGAAGCTTGAGCAAGCAGTTAAGACCCACTTCAACGATGTGCCAATGCTTTCTCTCTGCTGACCCATTTTGTTGATGGGTGTGAGGACAAGATACACAATAAGAGATGCCTATGCGCTGGAAGAAAGAATTCAATTTTTAGTATTCACCGCCCCAATTAGTTTGCATAGCAATGATCTTTTAGCTAAAGAGTCTCTCAACCAAATTCGGGAAATTTTGGAAACACTCAAATACTTCAAATATGTGTTTAATGATGTAAATCCACACATACTTGCTGAAGTCATCTATGAAACTTACATAGTAATGCTTTCTACCAACAAACTCAGGGGCAGGGCCCAAACATTGGAAAAAACCCAACTCTAATGGTGCAGTAGAGACACTAAGAGACTTGGGATAGGACAACTGATGAGCCCTTCCCATCTGACAGGCATCACAAACTTTAGACCATGACTCATTTGAAACCGGGAGTTTATTTTGACCTAACATGCATTGCACAATTTGCAATGCATGATGACCCAACCGACTGTGCCACCATGCATGTGATAGCTTGGTGACAGCAAGGACTTCTTTTCCTAGAGACTTCAGTGGGTAAAGGCCCCTCTCAACCATGTCGTCGTGCAGTACTCTCCTCGAGGCCCAACCCTTAATCAAAAAATGCCATGGATGATGTTCCATGAAAACATGATTATCAAGGGTGAAACGATGAAAGGAAACGAGGTTTTTATTTGCCTTAGGAACATATAGAACATTGTGAAGAGAAAGATCACGAGATGGTGTATGTATAACATAATGACCGGCTTGATTAATTTTCATACCTGACCCACTCGCTATGTGGACTTGATCATTGCCAAGATACTTCTCGCGAGTTGTTAGTTTTTCAAGATCTCTAGTGATGTGATCTATTGCTCCTGAGTCGGCATACCAAGTAGTGTCCACATCATATGCACCAGTAGTGTAGGCATACTTCTCTTCACCGGTAAAATTACGGTGGAAGCGTTTAAAGCATGCCAGCACCGTATGCCCCTTTTTACCATAGAGTTGGCACTCGGGCGATTATGAGAATACTGCTCTCCATTGTTGTTGTAGTTGTTTCTGCCTCCGCCACGGCCTTGGCCACTACCGTGCCCAAAGCCTCCACACTGCACAGGACTCCCACGTCCTCTTGATGCCATGTTTGCAGTGGAGTACTCCTTTCCTCAGAGTTCCGCTCGTGATACACCACTTGCCCGTAGAGTTCTGGGACTCTAATGGGCTCGACATGAGCAGAAATAGCAGATATGACAGAATCATAATCACTGTCAAGGTCGGCGAGTATGTAACCCACCATTTCTTCATCATCCAACTTCTTGTCGGCAGACGTCATATCATCTGCCAACGACTTCATCTTGCCAACATATTGGGCGATCGTGAGACTTCCCTTCCGGGTTGTTGAAAGTGTCATTCTCGTGTTAATCACACGAGCACGGGACTGAGAGGATGCAATGGTAACTAAGTTTTCCCAGGCTTCCTCCGGGGTTGAGAGATCTGCAACCAACTCAAGCATCTCTTTAGATAGCAAAGAAAATAGGAAGCTAAGCACTTGTTGTTGATTGGTGACGTAGATGGCAAACTCTGGGTTAGGCATCTGTGTCTTCTTGTCACCGGCCACTAAAGTGCGCTTGGGAGCTTCAATATTTCCTTCAAGAAAATTAGAGAGATGCACCCCCTTGAGCGCGGAGAGGACTAGAGCTTTCCAAATAGGAAAGTTCGAGCGGGTCAGCTCCTCCATGTTGGGCTGCGGTGCTGGGAAGCTTGTTGATCCAAGACTGGAAGAGGCCATCATGATGATGTTCTTAGAGGAACGAAACTCTGATACCATAAAAGAATGGTTAAACAGTGGTACCTTGGCTGTACCCTGGTTATGTGTTTATATAGGTAGGAAAAGTCTCTCTCGTGACAAGTACATCAAGATCAAGTAGGATCCTTATACATATCAAGAAATAATGTTACATCAAGGCTAGCTATCAGGCT
>VSTD030003804.1:0-10658 GCA_008808055.3 Sporobolus alterniflorus | reverse complement strand
CGCATAATGGGCAGTGGAGACTGGTCAGTATGATGTTAAATTCGTTCCTCGATGGGCGATCAAGTGTCAAGCACTCATGGACTTCATTACGGAGTGGACCGATTCAGGTCTACAAGGCATCGGCGGGCTACTTGATCATTGGGTGATGTACTTTGACGAATCCTACACTCTCAAAGGAGTAGGGGCTGATGTCGTGCTCATCCCTCCTGAAGGTGATATTTTAAAGTATGATATTCAGCTTAAATTTCTAGGTACAAATAACATTACAGAATATGAGGGGCTGGTCACGGGTCTGTGGCTAGCCAAAGATCTTGGCATTCGATGACTCATAATCTGGGGAGACTCTCAGCTGGTATTAAAACAAGTTCATGAAGATTATGACTACAACAACGATAAGATGACCGATTATCTAGCAGAAGTGCGCAAGATAGAGAAGTTTTTCAACTAATTTGAAGTATTGTCCCACGTCTGGACAATCGTGATGCCGATCATTTAGCGTGGATAGCTTCCTCCAGAGCACCAACTCCGCAAGACATCATCATTGAGAAATTACCTAAATCTTCGGTCAGGCCAGTAGAAGAAGACATTGATTCAGCTAAGTCAGATCTGGTGGTTATCGATCAGCCAGAGCAGGAGCCGGCGTACAACTGGATGATCCCGATCAAGGAGTTCCTAGACAACCAGCCACCATCGCATGACAACGCCAAAGTTGAGCGCATAGCGCGCAAGTCCAAGATGTATCGCCTGATTGACAGGGGTATTCTATCCATGAGCCGCCAACGGTATGATGATGAGGTGTATCCCCAGAAAAGAAGGCATCCAATTACTTCGGGATATTCACAGCACTGTATACGGATCACACTTATCATAGTGCTCTATCATAGGCAAAGCCTTTAGGCACAGTTTCTATTGGTCTACAACTAATGATGATGGTTGGAGGTCATCACCAAATGCAAGGACTTCCAGTTCTTTCAGAAGCAAATAACGAAGCATGCAAATCCTCTTCGGTCTATTGATCTCTCCTGTCCCTTTGCAATTTGGGGAATTGACATCGTGGACGTCTTGCCCAGGGCACAAGAAGGATTTAGATTCTTATTTGTCGTAATCGACACATTCACCAAGTGGTTGGATGCTATGCCAGTGGTAAACATCACACAAGAAGTAGCGGTCAAGTTTCTGTAGAGTATCATATACAGGTTCGTCATACCCCGATGAGTCCTTATAGATAGCGAGACTCAATTCAAAGGAGCAAAAGTTGTAAGATATTGCGCAGACTTTGGTATCCACCATCAGCCATCATCATCAGCAAATCCTCATACGAACGGGCAGGTCGAGCGAGCAAATTGACTTATTCTGTAAGGGATGAATACAAGAATGTTCCATAACCTAGAAACAAGAGTCAGAAATTATCATAAGGAGTTACCCTCAGTGCTATGGGCCCTTTGTACCAATATCAATAGAGTAACCAGAGATATTACTTTCAATTTAGTATATGGAGCAGATGCGGTGCTGCCACCAGAAATCTATCTAGAGTCAGTAAGGGTGACACACTTTAATGCGGAAAGTCAGGCAGAAGCAAGGGAGCTCGACTCCAATCTATTAGAAGAGAAGCACAACACAGTGTTAGCCAATGTGCGGAAGTATCAAGAATCCCTAAAGCGATCTATAATAAGAGTGTCATCCAAAGAGAGCTCAACATCGAGGATTTAGTACTGAAGAAGGATGCCTACACCAAAGACAAGCACAAGTTTTCATCACCCTGGGAAGGACTGTTCATCATAGTGGACATAGCTGCACCAGAGTCTTACGTGCTAGCAGAGGTTGATGGTGCCATGCTCCCCAATACGTGAAATGTTGATCAGTTGTGCAAATATTACGATTGATGTATTCATCTGATTAATAAAGATTCAGTGTCTCATCTTATATCTGTCAGTATATCACAACATCTTCTGATCTATCGACTGAAGGGGCTCATGGGCCCAACAGTAAAAATGATAAGTCTTAAAAAAGAGATGACGCATTCCCGATCTGGTTAGATGATTTATCCCAGCTATGTATCAGACAATTTCTGATCGACACTTGAAGGATAAATGCTACCAGACACATACGGCTTGTATCGATCAACAAGTCTGAAGGATCGAAGAAGGCGATCAGAGGGGGTGAATAGGAGCCAATTAAAATTTCTCACCGGAACTCGACCTATGTCCTAAATCAAACTCAACGCTACTCTCTTCTAACTCGATCAAGACCACATAACTATAGATAACCTATTGGCCCTCGGAATCGGGTTAGGGAAATAGAAACACAATGGAAACATTGACCAATGCAAGCAAAGCCACGTGTGAGGCTTTGCCAACCAAAATCAGACAAATAAAGTGATTCATTGTCTCTCGCACATTTTATCGAGCATGGTCGTCTCTAGGTTTTGGGAGGCCCAGTGCAAAATAGAAAATGGTCCCTGCTACTGAGCTGAGTCTGATCTTTTTCCTCCACTCTGGGTGCAGGCTCATAGATGCATGTGTTTTCCTTCTTCTTCAACCTAAAAAACAATTAAGCAACTTGACTTTCTATCATCAACATCAGAAATAATCAAACAACTCAGCTTGCATGGAGGAATGATCTCTCACTGGCCCAGTCACCCACCTTGCCCTTACCACAGGACGGGCCTGGTCCGAGAAACCACTTCAAGAGCACGACGAGAATTAGAAAAACTCTGAACCTTCAATCTGACGAACCAAGAACAAGACCGGCTTCAGGAGAAGCAACAAAAACAAAGAACCGAGAACAGAAGACTGTGGAAGAACGAAGAACAAGCTGCAACATTGGGAGCTCTATGCGGAGACCAGCACTGGGAATCACTGGTCGGGCAGCAAAAACAACGCCAAGCTAAAATAGGACAGAGCGGCAGCCAGACCAGCAGCACGAAAAATCCAAAGACCTATAGAAAAAAGGAAAAACCAGTGGCGGCGAGAACTAGCTGGCACGTTCGGTCACCTCAATCCACCGACCCTGAAGGACCGCACTCGATGACCAAATCTGCGGGCGACGAAATTGCTATGGGCCAGAAAATCGTCAGGGCACTCGACCGGCGTGCGGCCTGCTCGAGCGGGGAATACGAGGTCGGCGCGCTCCTGCGCGGACCGAGGACGGGGGCAGCAAAACCGAGGAAACAAAAAATCCGGTGGCACAGAAGACCTGGAGCAAGGAAGAATGAAAACAAACAAGCCGCAACGCGAGGGGTAAAGAAAACGTCCAGATCTGGTGATATAAAGAAAAGTGCAAAACGAACAGCACATAAGAGATGTGAAAATTGTTTTTTCCATTATAATTAAATAAGATTTATACAACTGATTTACGGAGATCGCCGTCCTTCCACTCTTACTTGATTATTTGAATAAAAGTTAAGTTCTTGGCTCACCCCTAATCTAGAAAATACGAAATAAAATTGGAGAAGTGTCAAGAAGCTCCACCCCCTAGGATTCTATTTATATGATCAATCGAAAGACTAAAAGACTACTATATCTTTCGAGCCTAATACAATAAAAATAGTAATCTTAGAGTAGAATGGTCTAACGCAGCCCGTCGCATCGACCCATCCGAGTTCAGCTTTGACTTCACGATGATGCCATGTGAACCACCCGCAGTCGAGCCTCCACCAGTTTTGAGGTCAGACTGAAAAACCCTAACCCGACTTGCTTTCAGGCGAAGCAAGCCGCTCGATCTAGACACATGTTTCAAACCGACCTCCCTCCCTCCATCGATTTTGTGATGCAACCGACAAACCGAAGTCCGTTTGGTTTTGAGGCCCAAACCAAGACACTGTCGCAGTGATTTTGAAGTCCAAATCACCAAACCGGAGTTGCTGATTTTATGGCCCAAACTAGAAAACCCGACGACATTGGTTTTGAGGCTCAACCAAGAAATCCGCGCTCCTCATCTCCCTGTGCATGGTGTAAACCGTATACGACGTCACCCGTCCTCCCGATCGTCCGACCACCGAGTACCCGACCTATGCTTGACCATCCCCGATCCTCTGCACCATGTCTCTTACTTCTGCCTAGATCCTCATCGCTACCCACCATGTCGCACATGTCACCTATACACCACGAGATAAGCAAACACGATTCTCCACACGAACAAAGGTAATAGCATAGAACCACGGAAATGTCCCAAATTTGAATTCAAACCTTGACATGTCAATGACTCATCACAATCACACAAAGGTACTGACCACTTAGTTTCTCAGAGTCATACTTAGCTTACGTGCAAATATACTTAGATTCTGGGGCTATCCACTTTAAGTTACACGATCGGGTCAGTCAGTGACCGATTGGCTTTCAAAGCGCGACCCCTAGAACCGCGCAAGGCGATGAGAGTTTTTGTGCATTATGATGATCTGTAAAGTTGTGCCCACTTAGCAATAAACATTCCCAATTGACGCAAGGGCTCACTTCCGATCGCATGTATGATCAGTAAATCAACGCGTACAAAAAGAATGGGCTCCCGATTGACGTATCCTAATATTTATTTTATGTTTTTACATATGCAGCGTCACATACAAAAAGTAAGGGGCTTTCGATTGACGTCACTTAACATCTATCTTATACTTTTTACATGCATAACACCACGTACAAAAAGTAATGAGCTACTGATTAACGTCCCTTAACATCTATCTTATGCTTTTTACATGTGTAGTATCGCGTACAAAAAGCAAGAGACTCCTGATTGATTTCCCTTAAAAATCTATCTTATGCTTTTTACACATGCAATGTCACATACAAAAAGTAAGGAGCTCCTAATTGACGTCCCTTAACATCTATCTTATACTTTTTACACATGCAGCGCCACGTACAAAATGAAGGGTCTCCCGATTGATGTCCCTTAACATCTAATACTTTTTATTCACGTAGAGTTAACAAATCCCGATTGATGTATTATCGTACTTTTCATACAAATTAATCATCGGTGTATGAAAAGCAAGGATCATCTATATATCTATATCCACCCGATATTCAGTAAGATCAAATAAAAAAATTATAAGTTAATAATAGTTTATTACAAGCTTGCAGAAGGAAGATTACAAGACACAAGAACTATTGTTATCATTAGACTCAGCAAAGCACAGAGAAGTCATACAAAGACACAAAATGTTGGGCAGTATCATAAGCGCTATCAACTAACGTTGTCCGCTCTGTATCATCAATGTGATGTCCTTGCGAATAATCTCTGCGTTGAATTCGGGTATGAGATTCTTCACCAGTGCCATAGCATTAGCCACTGCCGAAGAAAACACCACCGAAGATGATAACTCTCGCATGGAAAGCGCCTGTTGAGCTGAGTCCAACAGCTGCCCTTAGGTCTTCATCTTATCCTCAGTCGCCTTCAGCTTGTCCTCAACCGCTTTCAGCTTAATTTCCATCTAGTGCTCCCAGATCACCACAATATCCAAGGCAGAAGATTTGCTGGCCAACTTGCTGGTAGTAGCGGTGAGGGAAGCCTGGTTTGACTCAAGGTCCCATGCCAAATCAGCCCAAGCTTCATCAAAAGTCCGAAGAGACTGTTCAGTGGTTTGACAAGCAGCCTTTTCCTCAGTCAAGGATCGATCAGTAGCCGTCCGGGAAGCTTTTTCCTCAGACAACGCTTTCTTCGTTGCCACCAGTTGTGCAGTCATGGTTACAAGTCCAAAAAATCATAAAGTAAGTAAAGAAAATCAAAGGTTTGAAGAAGCGAAGGAAGAACGAGTACCTTCCCGATCAGCTTTCACATCCTTCAAGCTCTCCAAATAGTGAAGAACTCGCTGGATGGAATGCATGGCCTCAGCGTTGGAGCAGACTATCAAGCCTGTTCCCCCTCATTGGAGGAGGAGCAGAGGTAGCTATCATAGATGATATTGCCTGTGTAACAGCCAAATGTTGCTCAGTGGTTTTCGACAGTCCGCCCTCAGAAGATTTTCTACAAACGATCACGCGATCAACATGCAAATCGACCTTACAATAGCAAGTAAATAGTTTGCGTTTACCTAGGCACAAGGATCTTCTTCAGCGAAGGCTGGCGCATCTTCTTCTAAGGTTGAGTGTCATCGTCAGTCGAAGTACTGGTACCAGCAACCTGAGATGTGTGTCGAAACGCTTCAAAGAGGCGCCCAAACATAATCTCTATAGCGACTAAATCTAGTGGACTCTGGGGTCCACGGTATGGAGGGAGCTCAATGTGGGTCATCACCTGATCTACCAAAGATGATGATTGTTTCTGCTTGGAAACAGGTGAGGGACGCTTGCATCTGCGTTCGCTAGCAGGAGGATCAGTTGAAGTAACCTGATTAGTGACGGAAGGATTGGCCTGTTCCGACACGTTGGAACTTATTGGGTTAGGAGCGATCGGCTCAGCTGAAGAGGCTCCACCATCCCCAGCGTCATCGCCAACTGATTTCTTCGTCACATCATCTTCACCGCTAGACACCTCCATGTCAATATCGGCCTTAGGATAAGGATTCTAAGATTGCAAAAAGATTGGATTCATCATCTACAAGTATAAAGAAGACCAAAGGAGATAGTGATGCTTACCGAAGCAGGAGGTTTTTCACTATGGAAGGGCGTGGGCACGCTAGCAGGCCGCACAGTTGGTGGATCCTTATCAAACAAGCGTACCATGAGCCGATCCATCTCAGCCTGGGAAAGAACTGTATAAAATAGAGAGTTTATCAGATTGAAATGTCAGATCGTTAGCAATAGTAAGTAAAATTGAAGATCTTACTACCAACAGGTTTGCAGCTTGGATCAGCTAGATGTGGGCACAAATAGGTCAGCTTTTCCCGATGATCGAGGGGGCTAATCCGTCGAAGAGTAAATTCTTCGATGTAGTGGAATGCCCGATGACCGGCGTTACGGAGTTCAGCTAACCACTTGACCAAGGCGGCCAGGCGCAATGCCATCTTCGGCTCTCCCCACTTGTTTTTTATGAGCGGTGGAAGCAGATGTTTATTCGCCCATTGTGGCTCGACATGCATATCGACAAGGAACCACCTCTGGGTAGCACCTTTCCAACTTCCCTTGAAAGAAGCTCTGATGTATTCCTTCCGACAGCGGTGACTAAGCGATAACCCAATTTCGGAGAAGACAACCTTGTCATATCGGGCCACGAAATAGAAGTACCAGAATAAGCTGGTGTCCAGCACGATTCCCAACCATGATTCACATAGCATTGTGAAGAAGCTAAGTGCGGCAATGGTGTTGGGATTCAGATGAACCAACTCTCACCCCAGAAAATTCATTATAGCAATAAAAAACATGCTGGGAGGAAGGCCAAGCCCAACAATCAGATGGGATTCAAAACAAATCATGGTGGTGCCATCCACTGTGGGAACATCTACCTTAGAGACCGAAGATTCCAGGTTGCTAGTCAGCCAGCCGGCGGAGTGATAGGCTTTACGATTCGCCTTGTTGATTGTCGACTTCTTCCAGTAATCAGACATACTGGGGACGGTCTTGTCCGCTATCTTTATAGTAGCAGCATTGGAGGAAGTAGACATCGCTGGAGAATCGCTCTTGGTATCATCAGCGACAGGCTCATCGGTGATGGGAAGATTGTGATCAGTTTCTCTAGCCATTGAGTGGGGAGTGGGAGTGGTGCAGTGAGCAGTAAATGGGAGCAGTAAAAAATTGGAAGGCAAGAGCGTGAAGTGATGGGACTAAACGCGCTCAACTTTATAGGCGCAGCAGGCGATAGTGTGAGAATTTGTTTCCCTAGGAAAGATAACTTTCTGTTTCAATCACCCGCGTAATCCGGACACGGGATCGAGAAGCTAAAAAGTTTGGGAGTTTAAAATATTTTGAAGTCTGTAGCATCTAAAAGAAGGAACCTGGGATTAACAAATGAGATTTATTAAGCCGATCGGCACGGTTACTTGACCAAAGAAGAAAGGAAAAACTGAGATATCGCCCGATTATGTTATCAGTTCTAGCATCCGATCGGTGTCAGCGTTCACCAAATATTTAATAGGTTAAAGATCTGGGACCAACAACTCCAGAGTTATTCGTTCGGCGCAAGTTAGCACTCATCACGGGCCCGATCGAAATGAAGATGTAGCTACTATAATACCGAAGTTCTCATTGTGATGACTTATATCAAATCTATCTGAGTTAGAAGAAGAACATACATGAATATGTGTCAAAAGATTCAGATTTTATTAATTTGGATTGAAGAGAACTCCCATTACATTTTTACAAGGAGTCTAAGCATTACATTAAGGACATAATAGAAACAAAAGAAACTGCAGGAGGCATGAAGGGCATCAAATCTAGCAATGACTCTGTATCACCATCGCCACCCTTCTTTACAGAAGAAGTTATGGTGTAGCAGTGCGGAGTCATGCTAGTTCTCCTTGAAGGATGCCTCCCTGCAAGCAACATCTTAGCGTGGTAGCCTAAGGCGAACCGTCTTCATCTCCGCCGTTGCTACCACTACCAGTTTCTCGATCGGGGGTGCGATCACCACTATTACCATCTTGCACCCCCATGGGTGCTTCATCAGCATTGGCGGTGGAGGTGGTTGAGGCTGGGATCCCTACAGCAGAAGAATGCGCGGCTTCGACGGTGGCATCCTCCTCCTTGTGCACCTCTTCTTCTTCATCGGAGTCGCTGAGAATGATGATCTTACTGTCACTGGGCGGCCCAAGGATGTCACAGTTGAGGTCGCTAGAAAGCTTTTTGATGAACTTCTCATCTCGTGAGGTATTAGAGATGAGACCCTCTTCATCCGAAGACGAAGAAAGATACACGATTGGAGCCTTCCCGGAGGAACCCCCCTACTCAAACACTGGTGAGTGAGGGCGGCACTAGAAAACCTCTGGTGGGGATCCCAGTGGTGGTGGTGATCTAGAAGGTGCCGATAGTGGACTTGGAGCACTGCTTGGCGATGGACTTCTCTCCTTAGAGGGAGAGAGAGCACGCTTGGTGCATCTCTTGTCTTCTATTGTTCGCAAGAGGAGATCGAGAAAGGTAAATCCTAAGTGAGAAAGAAAGAAGAAATGTGAGATGGTTATCAGCGCAAGATGAAAGAAGTATTTATAGCTTGAGAAGCGTCGCACGGCTACAGTAATGGGCGTCATTTTGGTTCCCGCACGCCCACTCGAGTGCGTCATTTCGAGAATCGTGCGTTGTGCACCGGTTATTCAGACGGTCAAGTAAATTGTCCAACTTTTTAGAGAAAGGTATACAAAGATATGACAGTCGTGTAGCCATCGACACGTGTATTGAAGACTCGTCAATGTGTATCAAACACATCATCAACCTAGTGCGACATTGGATAAGATTTATCAGATGATTGAAGAATGAAGGTAGCATGAAGTCCAATCAGTGGAACCCGATGTGTGAAGTCTGGTCTAAACGGAGAAGTACAATCAGTGAGTGACGATCAGCCGGTAGCCTAATCGGAAACTGAAGTTGCCAGGTTGATGACATGTTCAGGGGCTAGTGATGATATCACAAATATCCGCCCGGGCCTGGGGCCCAGTAGCTGCAACGGCTCATGAGGCCGGATGCGGCCTTAGTTAGAGTTCTAATCGGGTGTGTGTTTGTGTGAGTTGTAATAGAGTCGAAAACATGTCATATCTATGAGACAATTCTCCAGACTATAAAAGCAACCATTTGTAATCTATCGGGGACATCAAATTTTACAGCATAATACAGCAAGACTGGACGTATGGCTATTACTCTTCGAAGGGGCCTAAAGCAGTATAAAAGTCATCGTGCTCATCTGTGAGATTGATCTTACATCACCGTGTTTTTTCTGATCCTCGTCCTAAATATCTGACGATGAGACGTGGATAATATATATTTTGAAGAGGCCACGCCCATAAGGAGAAATTTCAAACACAAGAAAATTTTCATAGATATGTAAATATAAAGAGGACAGCCATTTCGGTGGTTGAAATTAGTAATAAAAAAGAAATGATTGCCAACATTAACTTGCAAAGCCATTGTAGCTGAAGGATCAGTTATAAAGTTGTCTCCTCCAGCAATGAGTTGAAAGCTCATGTTTGAGTTTAATGGTCTTTCGTTTGAAATGCATATGTTCTAGCGGACGGGCTGGTGGCCCGGTGGCAAGACGTAAGGGTGCGTTTCTTGCCGGCGGGGGCAGGAGCCCCTGTACCAACCCACGTAGTGGATACCAAAGAAATTTGGGTGTTGCAGAGCTGCTTATAAAAAAATGCATATGTTCTCCCTGTAAACCGTGCGAAGTAGGCCGACCACTTTTGTGAGGCCTAAATGCAGGCCTAAGCCAGAAAAGTCCTGAGGCGACCAGTGTTAGTTGCAAGCCGAATTTGAGCCCACAAACTTACTGCCCTTGATTTTCAATTTCTTTTTAGAATTATTAGGCCTCTCGCCCATTTTCCATATGAAAAACCGAGGTTGATACAGTCCACAGTCACATGATGGCTTACTTATCCAAAATCTCTCACCAACAGTCCAACAACACGAGTAAGACCACCAGCGCAGTGACATAAACAGTTGCGATCAATGCGACGTTTCAACCAAAACAATCTATTATATATATGTTTGATCAACATATGGAGCTCCCACGTACATCGAAAATTCCTAGAAATTTTCACATTAATCAGAGAAAAAAGAAAGAAAAATTACCCACTACTGTCATTATAA
>VSTD030003803.1:0-10658 GCA_008808055.3 Sporobolus alterniflorus | reverse complement strand
GTACGTACCCAACATGATTGAAATACCAACTCATGAAGCCGATTTAAAGCACTACGGGGTAGGATTTGAGAGAAGTAAGAATCGTCAATGAAACTGTCGTGAGGTGGAGAGAGAATGTAGAAAGAAAGAAAGTGAGGAGGAAGAAAGAGAAAGAGGGAGGGGGCGAGATATTCAGGAAATTGAGTCACACCGAATAAATTGGTGCAACTTTAGCACCAGTCACACCAATCTAACTGACGCGACTGATACAACGTGACATCATCTTGGCCAGCGTGGCGACCGGGCACGCGGCAGCCGCTTCAATCACGCTAGTTAAATTGGTGTGACTCCTTTATCAGTCGTGCCAGATGAATTGGCGCGACTCAAAAGTGCCAGATTTAGAAGAAAAAAAGTTTCACCGGATTCATTTCTCAAATAATAATTAAAAAAATTGAAAATAGAAAAAAAATTCGCACTGCTCCTGCTCCGGCAACTGCCCCTATCCATACCCCCGCCACCACTCCAGGCCCAAGCCCAAGACGCTGCCTTTCCTCCCCTCGTCGCTCCGGGGCACCTGCCATTCTTACCTCGCCCCCCTCCGGCGGCGCCGGCGCAACATCTCGATGGCCTACGCCGACGACGACGACTTCGGCGACGACTACGACCCAGACGACGCGGACGGCGCGGGCGAGGACGACGACGTCGACAACGAGCAGGACTACGACGTCGACCACGACCGCTTCCTCACCCCCGTCAAGCCGCGGCCGCCCTCCTTCTTAGCGTAGGAAGGGGACATCGCCATGGTCGCTGCGGAGAGCTTCGTCTCCACGCAGGACTCCGCCTCCGACACCGTCGACGAGGACGAGTTCCACAAGCTAAGCCTCCTCACCTGCGACTTCTTTATCCGGAAGGTGCCCGACCCAGATGACGATGTCTTCGACTTCAGAGAGGTATACGTTTACTCACAGCTACTGCTTGCTTGCTATTGCATTCTCCCTGATGGATGGTAATCGCTTGCGACAGCATGAGAAACATAAACGTTTCAGTTTCTACTGAGAAATGATTCATGGCCGAATCAGAATAACTTTGTAAAATTATTTGGCTCGTTTGTTGAAACGTTTCAGATTCAGTGAAAATGAGAAGGAAATGAATCAGAATCATTTGAAACACATATTTACCCGCTTCTCACTTCTAGTGCAAAAAATATAGAAACGTTTCAATTGATTCAAGGCTGGAATGTTTCCAGATTTTGTCGTTTGGTATGGTTTCAACTGTTTCGACTTAGAATCAGAAACGTTTCACCCATCCAAACGGGCCCTTAGGATGCTTTCGACTTAGAATTAGAAACGTTTCACCCATCCAAACGGGCCCTTAGGATGCTTTTGGTCACCGTGACATTTCGTCAAACACGTGCGTGGCACTGTGGGCTGTGGCAGTGCTATCCAAAATGGCACAATCACAAAATAAACAATCATTGTGTCAATTGATTGCTGCTCAATTTCCTAAACATGCCATTTTTGTGCAACAGATGTATGTCACACCGCCTGAAACCGATATCTACTCAATCCCAAGGGTTCTTGCCCCAATGCCGCAGAAGGTACCCACATGAATCTCAACCATTTCGTAATTTCTGGTGAATTTAACTTGGCCTTGTGGTTTAAATGTTGTTTTTCTTGTTGGAATTAGTACGTAAGGTGCACGAAGAAAACCTTGCCCTGTACAAGACCGAGAGGGAGGTCGTGAAGGTATCTTGAGAAGAATTATTCTGGCCCTCTTAGGTTCTTCTATCAATTTATTACGCTTCTCTCTGTCACAATATACTTTGTGGAAATGTACCTTGATTTTTCCCTGGCTAGCTTCTTGCCATACATTCAAGTAGAGACATGTAGTGCCTTTCAAACATTAAGGAAGCTCAAGCAGGGAACTAATGAATCAGTGCGGATGTAATTTACTTAGGTTTTCTGTGTTGCATATGTTACTTAACCTCAGTTAGTGAGCTTTCTTTAGTCCAGATTCAACTCAAATTCCACTCTGAAATATGATAACTATTACTGCCTACCCCAACTTGCTTGGGAATAAAAGGCTTGGTTGTTGTTGTTGTTGTATTATTGCATAATATGTGTTCTTTACTTTCCTCCTTATTATCTATGTACATTACAGTTCACTGCTGCTTGATTCACTGATTACTCTCCATTTTTTAATGCATTGCACTTCTGGATTCAGTTTTTTTTTTCAAAATATATGCCTCACAAGTTCCATATTGCAGGTTTTCTTAATGAAACACTATCGAAACAGGCGTGCGGATGACCCAGATTTTTTCCTTGATTTTGAGGAGATTTATGTCATCAACTCAAAAACAAGGTCAATCACAAGAGCTAAAGTTGTGGTAAGATATTCAAAATATAAATTCGTTTAAGCTATTAATCAATTATTATATATATTGGGTTGGATGAATTGCTTCATTAACAATTATGGAATATTTGCTTTCTAATCGTTAGAGGCTTATATCACCCTGAGTGTAAAAGATCTATTTCCACTTGCAACCTTCTGCTTTGCTAGCTCTTATCGAATGTGCATTTGTTTTGTTAGTTCTGCTAGTGGTCTTTAATTGTCACGTTAAAGTAGCACATTTTATCGAAGAATGCAAGATGTTCCATCTCATGTCGGTTTATTTGTCAAAGGTCAATAACATTCAAACCAGTTTGATATTTTGGGCATCTCAATGTAATTCCCTGTGCTCTCTGGATTTTTCTTGATGTATCTGACAAGTAAAATTTGCTGTCAACACATCACAATTCTCAAACTGTTTGATGATCTCTTAGAAAATTCTGCATGTGACCAAGCATATAACTGAAAGACCTACTTTTGGTGTACTTAGAACACTGACATCCATCTGTCCATGACAGGTTAGCGTTCCTGAAGGAAAGAAAAGAGATAGGCGGAACGACCTGTTACTTATACATGATGGAGGGGAGTCCTTTGGAATAATTGACAAGGTATTCTGCTTGCTTGAGATATCTAGCCTTCCTTCTTTGTTTAGATAGGCTCGCAAATTAACTTTGGCTGATGGTATCATCACTATGCCAGACTAAAAGAGACAATGCAACCACCGTTATCCAAAGAGAGGAGTGGGCAAAGTCGAGAAAAGATGTGGAGAAGCATTTCAGGAAGCTCCGGGACTTTGACTACTCAAATTGGTTCTAGAGAAATATCTGCTGGATGCAGCAAAGCTGCTGTGATATTGTGCAGGGATTTTGCTGTATCTGCTGCTGATTACACTAGAGGAAGCAATCATGGTGTGATCAACTGAGTAGTGGGATCTGAAGTAGATAGAGTGTGTTACTGGCTGTAGCATGTAGAAGGTGTGCCATCTAGGGTGGAACTTCCACGAGAAGTGACATTGTGATGAGTCCAGGACTTTGTTTGACCAAGCGAATGAATGTGTCACTTTGGCTACAATTTTGTAGACTTGCATAGTTGCTTCCTTTTTATGTAATTATGAGCTCAGTTGATCAGATGGACGTGTTTAATTACTTGCAAAATTACTGAAGGGCAAAACTTGAAAAGACAAATATGGTTATCAGCAGCAGTGGGTAAAGGAAAATTAGTTGTTCGTATCAAAAATAGGGCTGTTCCGATAATCGATCGAACTCAGGACCTCTCGCACCCGAAACAAGGATAATACCACTAGGCCAAACAGCCTTTCTGACACATATCTTTTATCTAACATATAAATACAATAGGTATTCTACTTCTTTACTGATCCTCTGAGGCAGCATATATTACAGGCCTTGTAGTGTTTTTGGCATCTTGCCTGCTATGATTCTCGCCCTGTTGTAACAAAAAAAGAGTAAATTTGAGCATGTTACAACAAAGCACCTGCTAAGAATTATAGGCCCTACTGATAGAAAGCTTTTCTTTTCCTCAACTGTGGTGCAGATTGGAGATAGTAGAAATACACCATTCTGGAAGGCTAGATGGTTGCAAGGAGCAGCTCCAAAAGATTTGACTCCTAACTCATACAGATTAGCAAGGTTTAAACATATGAGTGTTTACACAGAGCTGCAAAGCCTAAACTGGATCAAAAACTTAAAGGGAGCTTCACACTGCAGACCTGATCCATGAGTTCATATTGCTTTTTATGACAATTTCTGCAGTTAACCTTTCTGATCAAAAAGATAGAATCTTTTGAAAATGGACCTCAAATGGCCAATACACTGTAGCTTCTGCCTACAACTGTCAGTTCCTTGGAGCTATGACAAGCTTCCATGTACCAGTCATTTGGACAACAGCTTCAGATGCTAATTCCAAGTTCTTTGCATGGTTAGTACTGCATAATAGAGTACTGGCAGTAGAGAACATGGCCAAGAGAAACTGGCCATGTAATCCAAAATGCTCCTTCTATCTATGCATGGATGAGACCACTGATCACATCTTATCTAAATGTAATTACACAGAGGTAATCTGGAATATCCTCACTGGGAAGCATAATCTCCCAAACTTTGCTATGCTCAGTGCTGTCTGGTAAACTGGGTTCTGCACTTAATTCAATCAGGATCAAAGAAGGATAAGCTTGGTATCTTGTTCATTTTCTGGTGGTACAGCTCATTCCTTAGCTTCCAGGATGCATGATGCTATTCTGTTGACTCCATGTGCTCTTCAGACCTAATGCCCACAAGGAGTCCATCTTCTCTGTCTGCTCAGGCTCAAGTCTGTTTGTTAGCTTTTGGCTTGGCTCCGGTGCCTGTCATCTGCATTCTTCAACTTTAAGTTACCTGCGTGGTTTGTGTTCCTGCTGTGCCTTTGTTTATCTGGTGTTGGCCCTTTTGTTGTGCGGTGCTTTTGGCCTCTGTAGGTGTTCGTGTTGTCCATTTTTTTCATTTCCCGGTTTGCCTCTGGTGATCGGGGGTGATGGTGAAGTTGCTAGGGCCTTCTTGGATCTTGTTCCTCACCTGGGCTGTCCGGGGTTAGTGTGTTATAATCTTTAGGTTGTAATTACTGCTTTCTTCTTAATGAATGGTAGAGCTTCTACCACTTTAAAAAAATAACAACAAAATAGTCTTCAAGATGCATGGCAACATGCCATATGGATCTTTTTGCTACATATATAGAGGCATATGCATTTCAATAATTCAGTAGAGAGACATGCCTGTATGGGAAAGGAGGATAGGAGCCCGTGAAAGGCAACTTGGCGCCATGTACAACTCACGCTCCCACGAGAGCTTGTAAGTATACTTGTTCCCGTCAAAATGTGCAAGAACAAGGCCAGCAGCTGCATCTTTATTCCCTTCATCTTGCACACGCTCATCTTGGAACCTAGCTGTAGCCCTACATATAATCGATCGATGATGAGCCTGCTTCATTCTTCGCAGCATGCATGAGTGCGAAAAGAAGACGCGTTAGGTTTGCGTCACCACGCAAGCATCCCAGCATGCAAACCCCCACACGTACTTCCGTATCAAAGCAATAGTTTAATCTGTACTAGCTTTCTCTGTCGACCTCCTTGATCATCAGTGTTCATCACATATCATGGGTGAACGACAAAATAATCTCCCCGGCACAGATGTACTTTTATTCTGGCTTATCCATTCACTCTCTATGTACATATATATCTACTCGCCACTAGCAGTGTGATTGCGATAATTTTGTCCGTCAGTTTTTACCAAAGATCGAGATATATAAATTGTGTCATATATTGATCGATAATTTGGGCAAGTGGAAGCTCCTTTATTTCTTTGCTGTCAGATGATTATGAATGAAACCGTGTTGACGCACACTTAGTTCACGAAAGCAATTAAAGAAAGAAAACGACATGTTGGATAGATCTAATATATTTGAAAAGCCTTGAGAAAGTTGATGACAACCTTCCTCTGAATAGGCACGGACATGGTTCAGGCCCGTAAATGCCTTGTCACTTGGAGCCGTGTCCAACGGCCACTACACTTGGGGGGACTGGGAGTCCAAGACCTTCGGCTGTTCAGTATTGCCCTACGAGCCTGTTGGCTCTGGCTTCAGCGGCCGGACCCCTCTCAGCCATGGGCAACTTTGAGAGTCACCGAGGACAAGCAAACTTCGGCATTCTTCAGCGCCTCTGTGCGATACATTCTTGGTAACGGGGAAACTTTCCTTTTCTGGACTGACCCGTGGTTGGCAGGCAAATGTCTACATGATTTAGCGCCCGAGGTTGTTGATGTAGTCTCGGTTAGGCGGCGGAAGCAGCGGACAGTGGCCAGTGCTCTTGCCGACATCACCGGGGCTCTGACGGTGCAAATCCTCGGGCAATTTGTCAGTTTATACCAGCAGCTTCAGCATGTGCAGCTAAGTTCATCCGCTACAGACCGGCTTGAATGGCGCTGGACGGCCAATGGCTCCTACTCCCTCGTTCATCCTATGAAGAGTTCTGCTACGGTGTTTCTGGTTACCTGAGAGGTACCTAAGATTTTTTTTAATCTCAACCGTTGATTTTTATTATATTATTAATAAATTAATAATTTTGATACCTGATCCACACTAATTTGATACTGATCCACCACTTAAAGTACCACTCAATAGGTACCTCCCTGTTTTAACCATTAGATCTAGCCAAATAAACGACTCACATATTATACACACCGTAGCAAAACTCTCCTATGAATCACTTCTTCTGGGTCAAACTACGGGGCCAAGGAGATGTGGAAGACTAGAGCTCCCCTCGTTACAAATGCTGATTTTTCATCCGGCTTGTGCTCCTCAACAGGTGTTGGACGACAGAGAGGTTGCATCGACATGGCATCCGCCCCAATGATGACTGCATCCTCTGCTGTCAGCAGGTTGAGACAGTGGACCACATGTTGTTGCAATGTGTCTTCTCACGGGAAGTATGGTTCAAATCTCTTCGACGTTGCAGATGGCAGGAATTCCGTCGTGGTGGACTTCAAGCGTGTTCATCGGCCTTGATGCAGAGCCTTCGACTCTCGTCCTAGCTGTGGCGTGGGGCATCTGGAGCCAGAGAAACAATAGAGTTTTCAGGACGTCTAGTCAATCTGCATCCTCGATTGTTGATGCCATTTGGTCAGCAATGAGCCTTTGGTGTCATGCTGCCTTGGTTGATAGGTCACAGCTTCTTGCGGTGTGATTTTCTTTCGGTCTTTTCAGGCCTTTGCGGCCGTTGTATCACTCTCCGTTCTTAATGTAAAGCGTGTGATCGCACGATCTTGAAAAATATATATTAAAAAATAGATGATGAAATGAAAAATATACCGATATATGTGCTGAATAATGTGAAAAGTTACAATTCTGGTTCCCACGCTGACACATAACAAGTAAGTTATGTATACAACTATATAAGTTTTGTTCGGAGACTAAAATTCTACTCCATCCCTCCGTCCCTTTTTACTTATCGCCAACTAGTTTATTTTTAACTAACCGACAACAAGTAAAAAAGAACCTGGGTAGTACTACTTTGTGAATATACCCTTGGCTAGACAGCACTGATACTCATATGTTATGTAAGAAAGATAAATGATATACCCCTAGAAAGAGAGTGCTCAAAACAAATCCAACTTAATTAAGGACAATGAAAATGATGAAGTAATTAAAGCACAGCCTTTAATTTGTCTTAGGATACTCCAGCTGTATACCATGTGCACCCCAATGATGAGCACAGTGAATACCGCATAATCCACTGATCCCCAAAGCCCCTCTGCGTGTATATAACAAAGCTCTTGCGCCTGAACTCTTTCACTAACCAAGGACGATGTCAGGAAAGGAGAAGAAAGCTGATAGTGGTAGCAGCAGTAGTGCGTTGCCACCAGGAAGGGCGGTGAGCGTGTCATCCGTGGATTTAGGCGGCGAGAAAAGCAGCAGGAGAGGAGGATTCCGGATCAACGTGTCCATGGAGAGGAGCCGTCCTGGGATGCTGATGTCGGTGCTGGAGGCCTTCGAGGCGCTCGGCCTCGACGTCCTCGACGCCGACGTCTCCTGCGCCGACGACACGCCCTTCCGCCTCCAAGCCACTGGAGGTCAGGGAACAACCACCGCCGTGGACGAGCAAATGGTCGAGCAGGCGGTCTTGCAAGCCATTACCAAATGCATGGAGGAGGATCAAAACAACGACGGCGATGAGTAATAAAATGTGAATGGTCGTCACAGGTAGTAGATCGATGATGCAGGATCGGAAGAAATTGAGCTGTAATAAGCAGAAAATGTGAATCTATCATAGTCGACTCGACTCTTTGTTGCAGCGACGACACGCGTCTCTCGGACAAAACAATGATCGTGTACTACTGTGCGGGCGCTAGCTATCTAGCTAGTTGTTGTCGAGTTCTTCTTGTTAGCCATCAGCGCTCTCGTGATCTCGACGCAGAGGCTGGCATTCCTGACGGCGAAGTCGTGGTACTCGGGGGAGAACACCAGCTGCTGGGCGTGCTCCACCACGGTGTCCATGGCGCGTTCCTTGAGCACGGCGCTCCCACTCAGCTCGGCGACTTCCAGCGTGCGAAGCACGTTCGAGGGCTCGACGCGCGCCGACAGCCGCGCCTCGCAGGCCCGCCGCAGGAACGGCATGTCGTACTTGTCGCCGGCGACCAGGAGCGCGTGCAGCTGGCGCTCCTCCAACGACGGCAGGCCGTCCTTGTCCTCGTCCTCGAAGGCGCCGGTGTAGAGGAAGGCGAGGAAGAGGGAGAGCTCGTCGTGGGAGAGGTCCGGGAGGGAGATGGAGTCGCCGGCGGGGGCCTTGCACCGCTCGTCGTCGGAGGACAGCACGTGCCGGAGCACCTCCGACCGCGCGGCCTGCGTCAAAACGTGAGTTGGGCCTGGTTTGAGATGCGGGCCTAGCACAGCTAGAAAGCCCATTTATCAGAGAGACGAGATAGACTCACCAGGATGGCTTTGTGGGCTGCGATTGGGGGCCCATTTCCAGGTTTGACGAGGATGTCTGTGTGGATTCCCTCCTTCCACGCCAGCGCGAAGCCGTGTTGGAGGTAGGCGACTCTCTGGTTGGTCGCCGCCGCCCTGTCTCGCACCTCCTCCCACGCATCTCTCATCCCCTGCGTTGCGTCCAAACAAAAGGAATTCGGTTGATGCAATGAACAAATGGTGGGACCGTGGAAGAATACATGCAACTATACATGGAATTCATACGCTCGAGACATGCAGCATCTGAAGGGACAGACTTGCCTTGGGCGAGCGGTTTGGCTTCAATGCCCTGGTGGACTTGTCAGAACCATGGCCACCATCATCTTGACGCTGATCGTTGCTGTCGAGGAAGGCGATGATGGCCATGGCACCTTCATGGCATGGAGCGCAGATGGCGTTCCTCGGGAGCCTGTACATGGACGCCATGGGGCTGCAGATGCAGCAATCCATGCCTCCTCTCAGCACTGCCTCTTCTCCTCCCGTCCTTCTACCTTTGGCTCTGCAATGATGCTAAGACCAAGCTGTTTGCCAATGCTTTTGTGTTGTGCGAGGGTATAAAAATGAGGGGAGAAAGCGGGGAGGATGGTGTGTTGCCATTTCTTTTTCTAAAACGAGTGTGTGGTGGTTGCTGAGAAAACCGGGGAGCATAAAATTTCTCCCTTCTCTCAAGCAGTCATGCTTGATTGTGATTAATGTGTGACCCATGAATATTCAGCAGTAGGTGCACAAACACCTTTTCGTTTGTTGGAGTACATTGACTAAACTGTCCTCGGTTCTCTTCTGTTTTGAAACCTCATGATGGATTAACAAACCAACAGGTACCTCTGAAGTTAGTTAGCGCTAGAACAACAACTAATGATGCAGAGTGTTACTATTGCAGTTGGACACAGAGACTTCAATCCCATACCAGAAACAAGGAATGCATGTCTTGTCCTTAAAGTAAGAGCAGACGTTGGCTTTCTGGATTCTCCTTAATTTTAGTGGAAGCTCGGGTACAATTGTCTAAAGGTGGCCACAGCCAACTGAGGTGTACCGAAAACAGCCTGTTGAAGGAGCTGTATAGAGTACATCTTACCCTGCTTAATTAATGGAATTTGAACTGGAATCTTAGCACTGAACCAACAGGTTTACGTACACTCTGAAGGTCAGTACAGTCTTTTCCTCTCAATGTTTAATAACTATATAAATCGTACTGTATATAAATTGAGGCAAAATGATGATTTCATGATTATGTAATAATGAATGGAGGAATCATGAACCAGCTGTAGGACGAGAGGGACCTTCGAACCTCGCTCGAGAAATATTTTTCGGGGGGAACTGAAAGATGAGATGTAGTGGCTTGGAGGGACGTGGGTCGCACGCTGCCGTGACAAGTTAACCACTCACACCCAACAACGGGGTCCTCTCTTTGTTGTATGGAAGCACAAGAATATAAAAATACACTAGTGAACAAAGGGTGACCTTTCATCAAAATCCAAACCGACAAAACACGGCCTACTAGTTCAAAAAACTCACAGTTTTATAGGCTCTAATCACTGACTCACCAAAGTAAAGCATATTTAATGGAGAATCATACAACTGATTCAGGAAAAGGAAACAGATAAAATTCCATCTGATAGAGGCAAGGACAAGTTCAGCTGGAGACTTGTGTCTATCTCCATCCAATGATGGGGTTGTGTTGGTTAGCACATAATACTCACCGCAATCAGCTACGTACAAACACTGGAAGCCAACAAGAAAGCATATATGTCTTTTAGTATTACATTTCATGTCTCATTGGTTAG
>VSTD030003802.1:0-10658 GCA_008808055.3 Sporobolus alterniflorus | reverse complement strand
ATAGTTCCTTGTACAGTTTTATTTACTTATAGATTAGTCCTTAGTACTTAAAAGCTTCATAACTTTTTAACCATAGCTCCGATTTAGGTGATTCTTGCACTCATGTGTTCATAGTTGTGTTTCGTTGTTCAAGAAGATTCAAGACTACGAGGACAAGACCCTGAGCAGCAGCAAGTGGGAAGCAAGGTAAGTGACCCTCGATATTGATCCTATGTGCTTTCTTCTTCTAGTATACACATTGGCCTGCATGCTTTAATTCTGTACCTAAGCCTCATACTTTAGGATTTGGGTTCAAACTTGGTTAGTTATGCTTAGCCATGTGGTCATGAGTGTCGTACAAGTCTTTCTATCCTTTGTGATGTTGAGTTAGGTTTGTGTCTTTGTAAGAGATGGTCTCCCATCCGTCAAGATGTGATTTGACCATGGTGAGGATTGATGTTGTGGTTTGAGCAAGGTTGGAATGGTGGAGACGGTTGGATTCTGGCAGGTGATGTGGTTTGTCATTCATGAATCTGCTAAGGACCGAATCTTAGGAGTAGACACTCTACGACAACATGTGCCACCATGTGTCCGGTATGGAATGGCTTGCTTACTAATTAGGTATGCTATAGGCTGTGTTGTGCTCGGTTGAGTGGGGATGGCACTATACTTTGTGATCAGTCTTTGTGACATATTTTGTGAACTGCTTGAACCAGATGGTGCAAGAGGGGACGTTTGTGTGGGAAATCTTAGCACTACATGCGCGGACCGTTTGTCCAGGAAACCGTAGCAAAGGATGACATACTCCTGCAGTAGACCTTTGTAATGACATGTAGTGATTTCTAGGCCACACACCCATTGAAGTGTAAAGAATGGCAGAAAGGAGGTTCTCTAGTCACCGACGGGTGATGAAATCACTACGCGTGGGTACAGGGTACTAACCTCTGCAGAGTGTACAACTATCATGATAGCTGAGCTTGCGGTTACAAGCGGTCTGAGATCCTCCCTAGAATAGAGGGTACGGTTTGGGAATGGGATGTTTGAATATGGTTTGGTACAACTTTGTGGTACTGTGTGATCCTTTGTGCCCTTTGTGACCCTTTGTGCATCTTTGTGGATCAAACTTTGTGATCACTTTGTGCCCCTTTGTGCCTTTATGATCATACTGTGTGATATACTTAAATTCAACTTAATGGGTAGTTTCAGCCTGCAACTTTAATCTAGTAAATAGTATGCTAATAATCAACGAGTCAAGTGTAGGCGCATTTCTGCTTACAACCTTATAACTTATTTACCTTGTTATTACCCTTTGCATATCATTTATTTCCTGCACTTGTTGAGTACCAATCATAAGTGTACTCAACCTTGCTGTTTTCTCCCTGCCATATGAACCTGCTACTTAGAAGCTGAAGAAGACTTTGGAGTACTTCGATATGGTGTTCTAGGAGAGCAATTGCCCCCGGTCGATAGCCTATGGTGTTATGGTGTCTTTCCGATGCAATGCTTCTGAGAGTGTTCGACTTAGTTTTTTGTAAAGACATTATTGGGTAAATATATTATATATTGTGACAATGGTTGTTCTGTATTCATTTTCTGTATAGTATGTGTGTAAACTTGATTTCTGGGTACATATACTATGAGCATTCGGTTTTGGCTTAAAAACCTGGTGTCACAACACCTCTCCAATGTCCCATCACGAGCTAAACATTTGGCAAAGGGTTTCACTTCTCAAAGTGAGGGTGCTCAAATCGGGATTTATCCAGCAAATCACAAATTAAGTCTTAAGTAAGATAAAAGCACTTATACAAGTGGTGAACAAGAGCAATTAATTGAGTTGTCAAGTTTTAACATGTGCTCAGCATTGCAATCATGACAAGTTATATAGCATGGCATAGCAAAAGAGTTTCATATCTCAATTCTACTCACCCTAGCACAATGACATGCATAATCATCCAAATACAAGCTAGTATAATGGGTGAAGCAAAGTTAATGTGGGTGAGTATGAAGAAAGTGCAACAGAAAAGCAAAAGTATACAAATATATAAGATAGAACACAAACTCCCCCTCAAACCAAGTCATAGGGATGGCAAGCACCAATTTCCCTCCACAAATCAGTAAATCGAGAAGCATCAAGGGGTTTGATAAAAATATGTCAACTGTCTCTTTGAGTCTATGAATCTCATCTCAATGTCTCCCTTTTCTATATGGACTCTCAAGAAGTGGTGTCTGCTCTCAAGGTGTCTCATTTTTTTTGTGGAAAACTGAGTTTTTGGCTACAAAGATGGCACTGATGTTGTCGCACACGAGAGGAACTCTCTCAAAGGTCACTCCAAAGACTCTCATGGTGTGCACAATCCATAGGATTTGGGAGCAGCAACTATATACTCAGCCTCTGTGGTGGATTGGGCAACTGAAGATTGTTTTCAAGAAGACCAGCAAACAAGAGAAGATCCAAAAAAATAACAAGTAACAGAAGTGTTCTTTCGGTCAATCCCACAACCCGCAAAATCATCATCAGAAAAACCAACAAGATCCAGCAAAGAAGAAGCAGAATACCAAACTCGAGTGTGTGTTTGAGATACCTGAAGATTCACTGAACTGCCATCTGATGTGAAGAGTGTGAGTAAGTCTGAAAGCGCACACACATGCACACGGCAAACTGAATGTCTGGTCGTGTTGATATGAGATACATGAGGGAGCCAATTATGCTCTTGTACTCCCTTTGGTCAGCAACCTTGTCATTTTCATCTAGATCCAGCGACGTTATCGTACTCATCGGTGTAGACATGGGCTTGAACTCAGGCATGTTAAACTTCTTCATCAGATCCATCGTGTAGTTGGCTTGATATACGAAGGTACCTTGCTTTGTTTGCTTGACTTGGATACCTAAGAAAAAGGTTAGTTCTCCCATCATGGACATCTGAAACTCCTTCTCCATCATTTCCTGAAAACATGACACAAGCACATGAGAAGAGCCACCAAAGTGATATCATCCACGTAAATCTGAAGAAGTAAAAAGTCATTGTCATGATTAAGAGTTAAGAGGGTCTTCTCTACACTCTCCATCACGTACCCATGATAGAGCAAGAAAGTCTTAAGCCTAGCATACCATACCCGCGGCACTTGCTTAAGCTCGTACAAAGCCTACAAAAGCTTGTACACTCTATTAGGATACTTGGGGTTATCAAAACCTACGAGCTGCCTAACAAACACTTCCTCCTAAATGACACCATTTAGGAAAGCAATTTTCACATCCATTTGATAGAGTTTGAATCTCTTGGATGCGGCAAAGGCTAAAAGAATCCTAATGGCCTCAAGATGAGTAACAGGAGAAAATATTTCCCCAAAGTCTAGACCTTCCACCTGACTAAAACCATGAGAAATAAGGCAAACCTTGTTCCTCACAACCTCACCATCCTCCCTCTGTTTGTTTTTGAAAACCCATTTGGTTCCTGCCACATTAACATCCTGAGGGGGCTTAACTAAGGTCCAAACTTGGTTTCTCTCAAAATTCTCTAACTCCTCGTGCATTGCATTGACCCAACTCGAATTAGAAAGAGCGTGACCAACATCTTGAGGCTCAAATAAAGAAACAAAGAGTGTGTTGGTAAAGTAGGAAAGATGTGCTGACCTTGAGGACCGTGTTACCCTTTCATTCAAGTTACCTATCATCTGTTGAGGTAGATGTGCCTTCTAAATGTGAGAGGGAGCATCCTGCTCAGAGATGATCTCCCCCTCTACCCGTGATGCCTGCACTGCTGCTGTGGAAGAGGTATTATCCTGAGGAGCCTCTACTTCAAGTGTGGAAGCAGGAACAAGCTCGGGTGATGATGTAGATGGAAGTAGTGGTCCATCTTCACCATGGTCGAAGCCCTATAGTTCCTCATCTACAATGATGCTCTTCTCTATTTTCTTGTCACCTGCACACTCAAAGACATCACGAGGACAAGGAGTAGTTTTGTCAAAGGTCACATCACATTACACAACAACGGTGTTAGTCTCAAGGTTAAATGCTCTATAAGATTTGCCATGAGGGGTATATCCAAGCAAGGTGCCATCAGAAGAACGGGACTCAAATTTATCAAGATTACCATGTTTCAAGACAAAACACTTGCAACCAAAAGGCCTAAGATGAGAGACGGATGGCTTGCATCCAAAGTGAAGCTCAAAGGGAGTCAAATTCAAGATTGAGTGCAGAAAGATTTGATTTCAGATTTAACATGCAGTGTTGATCGCATTGGCCCAAAAGCATTTAGGAGTCCTATGCTCATCGAGCATCATCATATCCATCTCAACTAGAGTGCAGTTCTTTTGTTCCATGACTCCATTCTATTGAGGAATACGCGGGGCAGGCTGATCAACACCATGCTCAATGCAAAACTGATCGAAAGAGGCATTCCAGAACTCGGTCTCATTGTCACTGCGAATAGCTTTCAAGCAGTTCAGATGCTCATTGTTCAACCTCAAAGCCAAGCTCCGAAAGTGGTCAAACACTTCATCCTTGCTTTCCAAGAAGAAAACCCAAGAGTAACGAGAATAGTCATCAACAATGACAAGAACATACCACTTGCCTCCTATGGAGCGAACCCGAGAGGGACCAACAATGTCCATATGGAGTAACTATCCAGATTGCTCAGTCATCACAGTGTTAATTGGAGAATGGAAAGTAGTGATCATCTTGCCATGATGACAAGGAGCACAAACGAGGTTACTCTCAAACTTGAGCAAGGGCAATCCTCGGAGTAGGCCTGAGCCACTGAGTTAACATAACAAATTGAAGCTCAGATGACCTAATCTCCTATGCCACTTCTAGAGCTTAGAGGAAGACTGTGAGATCAAACACTTCACAAAAGATTGAACAAATGAGAAATCAGCTTGAAAAACATTTCTAATACGAGAAATGCCACAAACAAGTTAGCCAAAAGAATCAAGAACTTGCGAACCAGACTTGTGAAAGAGAACATTCAAATCAGCATCAATATGCTGAGAGATAGAAAGCACATTATACCTGAGCTTGTCCACTAGAATGACATCATTCAAGGTGAAGTGGTCATTTACCTTGATGACGCTGGTACCGAGCACCTTACCCTTCTTGTTATCCCTAAAAGTTACTTACTCCTTGTGTGTCAGGGGAGTGAGGCTGGAGAACCATTTCTTGTTTTCGGTCATGTGCGTGAGCAACCGGAATTCATGAGCCATGTGTTCTCCAGGCCTCCGTCTATCACCTACATAAGACGAGAAGAGGCCGATGGCTCAGTGTTGGGGTTAGTGAGATAAATCTAAGGAATACAACACTTAACCATGCGTCCTGAGGAGGTCTTCACAGTCTTTTGCATCTCACCATTTTAACTAGTGAGACATGAACCACGACAGGGAAAATGTGGACTATCCAAGTGTCTGGGCTCAGGGCAAGTGTAAGATCCTCCAGCAGGAAAGCCATGCCTACGCGGGAAACAATCACTATGATGAGGACGTGGGCCATAACCAAAGCATCTAGGCACAAAGTTTTTCTCTCATGAACCAAAACCATATGAGAGATGGTTAAGTCCATGAGAGAAATGAGACAAAGCATGAGAAGATGTGCAAGGAGAAGCACGAGGGTAACAACGAGGCAGAAAATCAAAGAAATCATCATGATATGAGTTTCTAGCATACTCAAAGTGCCTCTTCTCAATTCTCTTACATCAGAAGCAAAACTCATCCAAGTGACCAGCACGGCCACAAAATATGCAAACAAAAGCTTCCTCTCTCGGTTTGGGGGTTTCTTTCTTCACACCTCTCTTGGGGTTAAAGGATGGCTTGGGATTGGCTGGGTAGTAGGTTTTGGTTGATTTGAGCGCTTCATCCTCTTTGTGATAGTTTGGGCTAGTAATGAACTTGGGAGCACTCTTTTCACCTTTATTCTCACATCTCTCAAACCCAACACCCAATTTGTATGTGGATTTGGTTGCACTGTCCTCAACTTGGCTCAAGTCATCCCCAATTATTTTCTTGCTCAACTTGGTTTTCTCAAGACGTGCAGTGAAATAGGCAACCTCCTGCTTCAGCTCAGTGTTCTCTTTGGTAGCATGGAAAAGCTTACCCTTGAGAGAGCCACACATTTCACATGGAGGGGATAAAATACTACAGCAAGAAGAATGATCAAATTGATGCTTATGATCTTTAATCTCAATGGCAGAAGCCTCCAAATCAAATCTAAGCAAAGGATAACTAGTGCAAGCTCATAGGCATGGAACGAGTTTTGAGCTCTCTGAGTTCCGATTTGGTACCCTTAAGTCGACATGTGAGTCGAGTGTGCACCAACAATAGGTCAGCATAGTTCACCATGATCATCTTGCAATTTTCACATGGCTTAGCACTCATATCATTGTGCACTGACCGAAGAGAAGCAATTTTAGAAAAAGAGTCTTCAAGCTCAAGATTCAACTTTTTGTTCTCATAGAAAACTCTGCAAAGCAACTTTTCTTAATTGCACAAGGCATTCTCAAGCTCAGCAACTTTCAAGGAAAGACTCTAGAAGGATAGATCATCACTTACATCAGAGGTAGAGCTAGAGATGTTTCTTGATGATTTGCCCATGAGGCAAAGGCCAGTGAAGTCGCCTTGCCTGCGCTTGACTTTTTTCATCCTCCTTTGAGCTGGAGGAGTCATCACTCGAGAAGTTGAAGTCGCTCAAAGCTGCACATGCTCGGGACATGATCTTCTAGAACTTCCTTTTCTTGTCCCCGAAGCGGTTCTTCTTCTTGCTATCGCCCTTGTTGTAGTCGTTCCAGTTGGTGTAGTCGTACTTGTTGGAGGAGCCGAACTTCTTCCTCTTGGGGCAGTCGGTAATGAAGTGGGCGGTGCCGCCGCACTTGAAGTAGATACTAGGTGATCTCCTCCTCCCCTTGCAGAACTTGTGCAAGGCACATAACTTTTTTGCTAGCAGGACAATCTCATCGTCGGTGATGCTCTCATACTGCTCATCAAAAGTTGCGACCAAAGAAGACAAGGCAAACTCCAAAGCAGATGAGACAATGTTGGTGGTGTTAGCATCATGGCCACCAACATGAACACCAGTAATCAAAGCTTTACTAGTAAACGAAGCATCATGATTAGGATGACCTTTACAAGACAATTTATGAGACTTAAGCTTGCTAAAAAAATTTTTGTGTCTAAGGTAGCAAAATCAGCAGATTCTTATAAAACAGTTATTTTCATACCCCACACATGATTATCAAGAGCATACAACAATTATTTAGCATGTTCGTTATCAGAATAAGAAAGAGGACCACAAGATCTTAAGTTACTCACAATGAACTCCAACCTAGCAAAGCAGTCATCAAGTGATTCACCAGGTTTCTGAGAGAAGGTTTGATACTGCCTATTGTAAGTATCTTTACGAGAAGACTTAATCTCAGAAGAGCCCTCATAAGTGTTGCACAATTTAAGCCAAACATCATGAGTAGTTTCTAGGTGAGAGACACGATCATACACATTCCTACCTAGAGCAGTAGTAATGAGATTCAAGGCCTTGTAGTTGTTTCATACCTTGGCACGTCAACTTGGGTCACATTGTCAAGCATTGCTAGGATCACGTACACCTCATGTATGATCTCCCAAATGGCATGACCTTGGCTCACGAGATAGTTGCAAGTTCAGTTTTTCTAGTAACTGAAATCCTCGCCATTGAAGACCACAAGAGTTACATCACCTTTCTCCATGTTGCCTTCGGGTCACAAAGCCTGTTAAGGACAACAAGTGACCTAACTGGCTCTGATACCAATTGAAGCAGCGGATAAGGCAACCAGAGGTGGGTCAAGGGAAGCCAATTAAAATTTCTCGAGGGACTCGGCCTATGTCCAAAATCTGACCCAACGCGCCTCTCTTCTAGCTCGATCAAGACCACATAGCTGTAGACAAGCTATTGACCCACGGAACCGAGTTAGGAACCTGAAATCTGAGTGGAAGCACAAAGCGGTCCAAGCTAATCCATGACCAGTGGATCCACCAACAAGTCATGAGAAAAGACTTGTAGTGGCCTTGGTCGAGAATCAAAGCACAACTCCTCACTAGAACTCTTGCACCTTCACACATATTTCATCGAATACCTTCCATGCGAGACCAAGAATACACCATGAAAGCATGGCGAGAACTAAAAAACTCAAGCCCTAGAACCAATGGCTCAAAAACAAGACCGGGAATCCTAGCAGCCAACAAAAACAGATGGGGCGGCGGTGCTCACTGGTTGCAAGCCGAAAGTCGAGCAGGCAGAGACTGAGTTCTTGATGGGAACTGGCCAAGTGGGATGAAGAATGGAAATCAGAGCTGGGGTGACTCCCACACATAGACCAAGCAAGGCTAAACCCGGTGGCAAAACAAATCCACGACTGGCGAGGAATCAGCTCCAAGCAAATCGGGCTGGTGCCCCTTGAGCATGTAGAAAAAAATTCGGACTTTGCCCTGGCAGCAAGATTTTGGCGCGGAAAATGAATCAGCAATGATTCTTGTGGCTGACCGGCAAGGCAGGAACCATCGAAGATTGGGCGAAGAAAATCATGAAACAAACATAAGTTACGGACCCAACAGAACAAAAATCCAAGTGGCGGCACTCTCCTGGCGCAGAAACCGGTGCAAGCGAGACGAATGGCCTCGGGCGGCACCGAGCGGGAAAAGCGAACCATAGTGGCATCAGACAAAAATGGGCAACGGGAAAATGGAGATCCACCAGCGGTGGGCTGGAAACGAGTAGAGATGCGGGTGGTGGAGAGCACCACGGAAACAAAATCAACGGCAAGAGCTGTGAGCTCAACAGATCCAAAACTAAGAGAGACTCAATCCAAAATAGGTTCGCTCAGATCTAGATAAGCAAGAAGGAAAACTGAGAACCACAACCAAAATGTAAAAATCAATTCTTCCATTTAAATCCAAACAAGATTACAATCCTGAAACATAGAGGTCACCGCTCTCCCTCCCTCATTTGATTATTGAAAACAAAAATAGAGTTCTTGCACACTAATCCTAATCTAAAAAATACATATGAAAGTTGGAGAAGTGGCAAGTAATCCCAACCTCCTTGTGTCCTATTTAGAGGCCCAGACAAAAGACTAAAAGACTAAAACACCCCTAGTGCCTAGTACAACAAAAATGGCAAAGTCGGGATATAACGGTCCAATGTAGCCCATCACATCGACCTGTCCATATTCAACGTCATATGTACGCGACCTCCATGATGATGCCACGTGCACCATCTGTGCCGTGCCTCCACCAGTCTTGGCGCCAGACTAGGAAACCTTAGTCCAGCTTGCTTCCAGGTGAAGCAAGCCGTTAGATCTCAATGCGTGCCCCACGCCATCTTCATGCTCTTGTTAGTTTTGTGGCACAACCGATAAACCATAGCCTACTTAGTTTTGAGGCCAAAACGAAAAAACCATCGTGGTGATTTTGAGGCCCAAATCACCAAACAGTAGCTGCTGGTTTTGCCCAAACCGAGAAACCCAAAGCCACCGATTTTGAGGCCAAACTGGGAGAAACCATCGACCTTGGTTTTGAGGCCAAACTAAGAAACCCGCGCTCCCCATCTCCTTGTGGACGGTGCAGACCGCACACAATGTCAGCCGACCTCTCAATCGTCCAGCCACCGAGTACACATCATGTGCTTGACCATGCTTGATCGTCTGCACCAGGTCTCCTACTCCTGCCATGATCCTTGTCACCACCCGCCATATCACAGCTGTCACCTGGACACCATGAGACAAGCAAATGCGATTCTCCACATGAAATAGATAGAGGTAGAACTACCGAAGATTCCTGAATTTGAATTCAAACTGAGGCAAGTCAATGACTCATCACAATCAAACCAAGGAACTGACCACTTGATTTCTCAGTAAGAAATGATAATTAGCTTTGAATCCTGTTTTTAAGTTATTAAAGACATTTTGAAACAGAATAGGAGCTCATCCAGTCTACATCTTGCAATGATTTCTAATGCATTCCTATCCTGACATCAGTAGTGTCGGTGTTTTTTGCACTTGCAAGAAATAGGGTGGTCAAGATCATGCGTTCCAGTTCTGAGATGGTCTTGCAAATTACAGAGCACACTATGATCAATCTTGGTTCAGGCCCCTCCTTGGAGGTTATTGCCCTAAGTCCAGTGGTTTGATATTGAAGATGAACATAGTTTACAATGGGGTGAGTAGAGAGCTGAAGAAGTTCATATGGTGTAGGGGGAAATGATCTCATGCCCCCTGCCTGAATGGTCGGGGCCTTTTCTAGGCTAGGAGGCGGCCAGATAACTATGAGGTAATTATTTTTACATTCATGAGGGGATTTACATGACTAGTGGGGCCCAATCTTGAGAAGGTCAGCTCGTAGAGGTTGGTTGGGGCTTCTAGAATGTTCTTCTCTGCTCCTGTGCTTTATGGACGCTGAGGTAGATGACGTCCGGGACATTTCCTGGAGAGGTAACTTCATGGTGTCGCTTTACTTGGTGGCTAAACCTTTTCATGTAGGGGTCGATGTGGATGGGCTAGTTTGCCTCTGCACCGTCCTACGTTTCGTAGCTGCTACTCAAGGGGACATGGCCTTCCACTAGGCGCTGTCATATCATATCTCTGTTGCAGGAGGTGGCATCTTTCAGGGGATGTGAAGCTCTCTGGGTTAGGATTTTTGGTGGCATCTTTCGGGGGGGGGGGGGGGGG